>JAOPHQ010002014.1:0-147500 GCA_030340625.1 Merluccius polli
CTCTCTCTCTCTCTCGCTCTTCTCCTCTTTCTCCTCCCAGCCTCTCTCTCTCTCTTCCTCTTTCTTCTCCTGCTCCTCCTCTCTCTCTCTCTCTCTTTCTGTCTCTCTGTCTCCCTCTCTCTCCCTCTTTCTCCTCGCTCCTGCCTCTCTCTCTCTCTCTCTCTCCTCTCTCTCTCTCTCCTCTCTCTCTCTCTCTCTCTCTCTCTCTCTCTCTCTCTCTCTCTCTCTCTCTCTCTCTCTCTCTCTCCCCCTCTCTCTCTCTGTCTTTCTCGACAGCTGACAGCACAGAGTGTCTACGTGTTCTATGCTGTGATGTTGCCCAGAACTGCGTTGCCGTATTATTATTAGGCATCTGCGCTTCACACTGCGTCTGTTTATTGTGTCCGCCGCTCCGGGAAATGTTTCTCTGATGGCGGCCCCTCGCCACAGAGCACACATTGTGACGCAAAAGACAACCAAGAAACTGACTGTGGTCTGGGAGCTGTAGTCCACAAGGGATCCATGTGGCTTTTGGGCTCCATCTTATCCAATTTCAGCTTAGGGGAAGTTATGTCATAAGTGCACTTCCACTAATCTCGATCATCTAGAGCCGTAAAACCGTTTCAGAGAGAGAGAGTTGTGTAATTAGAGCCATGTTTGAAAGTGACACTTGTCACAGGGGAGAGCGGGGAAAACAGCCTCTGTTTTAATGATTTTCTATCCTGGAGGCCCACCGGGTCTCTGGGCCCCGTGACTCAGGAGTCATTTCAGCACAATGCCTATGGTTACTTTCTTTCCAGTTTAATTAGCTCTGATGGGGCTAGCATAGCCTCATGCGAACGGGTTTGATACGATGGCTGCACAGAGGAGCGTCGCTGAGGCGTTTTGGATGGCTGCCGCTAATGTGGAACGATCTGTTGAGTTTGCTATCGCTGCAGTATTAAACGAACTGGACAGACTGGACTTAAAGCACTTCAAGTTTTAGTTGATAAGAAAGATGTGTTTGCCGTAATTCCAACTGGATTTGGTAAAAGTTTAGTTAACGTCACACGTTCCGTTGCTCTGATTGGTTGTAGGTCTATCCAATTGCGTCCGGAAGCATTTTAGTCTGCGCCCACTGATTACGCCTCTTGGAAATCGAAAATGAACTGAGGGGTTCCAGATGCATTTGCAAATTGGTCTGGCGACGCCAGGCCAGGGCTAACACGCAATGCTTCAGCCAATCCATGGTGAAAACAGAGGCATTTTACGACACAGCACAGAGGGCACATGGTGTGTGTGTGTGTGTGTGTGTGTGTGTGTGTGTGTTTAACATATAAACCGGCGGTGACGCGAGAGAGGCTTCTCCTGCAATCTTATGTAATTGCCGTGCGACAAGCCGTTAGGTTTCCACATGTTTCAATTATTACCTCTTATTGGTGCATCCATGGAATTAAATGACAGAAATAATCATGTTTTTATTTGCTACGTGAGTCATCTGTTCGGTTGTGCAGTTCCAATCCGTCTCTGGTGTATTCATTCGATATCATTTATGAAATTATAATTAATGTGAGTATTATGTAATAGCAAACAAATGCTGGAAATGTTGTTTATAGAACATAATAGTAATAGTAATAGTAGTAGTAATAATAATAATAATAATAATAATAATAATAATAATGGTCACCTTTTTTACAACCTTATAAATTATAATAAGTAAGTAAGTAGTAACACATAACAATAATAATAAGTCATTGTTTATCATGTAGAAGTGGACAAAAAATAAATGATATTAGAACATATTTTATTCATGTAGTCATGATTATAATTGAATATATATATATATATATATATATATATATATATATATATATATATATATATATAAAAACTACTACAGCCAGCCAAGTACAAACCTCTCTAGTGAGTACCGACCAGGGACAATAACACCAGCCTTCCTTGAGATCTGTTATTCATGAGAGACTGAATGCCTGTTTCTCTTTATTAGCCAGTAAATAGACCGGCAGTTTCAAGGCGACGTTTCCAACTGGCCAACCAGCTTCGTGTTGAAAGCCTGATTAAAAACACATACAATCTATCATGTTTTATGCGTTCAGTGACATGGTACACAATATATTTTTAATGTGGTGTGTGTGTGTGTGTGTGTGTGTGTGTGTGTGTGTGTGTGTGTGTGTGTGTGTGTGTGTGTGTGTGTGTGCGTGTGTGTGTGTGTGTTTGTGTGTTTGTGTGTGTCAACTTTTTATTTACCTGCATTTACTATTATACCCTTATTATTTCCATGTCTGTGTGTGTTTTTGTGTATGTGTGTGCGTGCATGTGTATGTGTGTGTGTGTGTGTGTGTTTGTATGCCTTACCATGTGTGCATTTATATTGTTTTTACCCTTATTATTGTGTGTGTGTGTGTGTGTGTGTGTGTGTGCGTGCTTGCTTGCTTGCACATGTGTGTGTGTGTGTGTGTGTTTCTCTAGCTCTCTGGCCCTGCTGTAGACAGACAGACAGACAGACAGACCGACAGACAGACAGACAGACCGACAGACAGACAGACAGCAGGCCCACAGCACCGCTGGCTCCACTAATGACTTGTGACAGGAGGCCCGTCGCCAGGGCGCCTCTCCGCTCTCCCATGTGGCGCAGTGGACCCGGAGAGCCGAGGCGCGCCCAGTGGACCAAGACCCTGGACCATGTGATTCATCAGCCACCGCAGGGAGGGGGGGGCGGGGGGGGTTGTTTGCTTCATTGGTGGTTGTTTTTCTGGATCAGTAACCGCCTGTGTCTTTATGTAATGGTAATGCAGAGCGTACATTGTAGTTCGAGCCCTTATCCGTGCACCTAGGGCCACTCTTCAGTCTGAATTGGTGATGAATAAACTTCCACTGTTTAAACCTACAGACTGCACCAAGCTTATGGTGCATTCAGGTCTTGTAATTTGCCACAATGTGCTGTTCCTTTCATCGCCACAAGGTGTCTCTGTTACACCAGGTCTGCGCCAGCCCTCCGCCGTGCACCTGCTGCTGCACCTGTTCTGCGTTTCCCCACCACATGTTATCTCCTTTATTTCTCATGCTCATTGTATGTGTGCAGATTAATCGTAATTGTGGATAGGAATAATGTTGCGTGCAGGTGTACTCTGTCCGGTCAGGACAATATTTGCGATGGGCTCGGGGGTTTTATTGGCTCGCTCAGCTGGGGGAAATATTGGCCCACCTTCACGGTCTTCTGGGCTTGAGTTATATTTGTTCCTGCTTTGATAAGGATAATTTGAAACCCAGGATATTCATAAGGCATAGGCTATTACTGGCTTCAGCAGCAGCAGCAACAACAACAACAAATAGGCCATGATGAGGGCCATCACAATTAAAGTAGTCCAATATTGTGCACTAACCCTAACCCCAACCCTAACCCTATCATTTGAAACCCAGGATATTTATGGAAATAGGCAATTAATGGCTTCAGCAACAACAACAACAACAACAACAATAACAACAACAAACATAGGCCATACATGTTGCATACAGGTGGTGTGCTGCAGGACCCTGCATAGCAACTGTCATTCTGTGTTATTATAGGCCTATTAAATTGGCCCCATGATGGGGCCATCACAATTAAAGTACTCCAATATTGTGCTTTAAAGGACAACATTTAAATACTAATATGGAGGGTAGGATAAGGACAAATAGTCACTTTATCAGACACCTGACTGTTTTTAATCCATACAGGCAATATGGATATAAAAGAGCCCATTATTGATTGGCTGGAAAGACGGACGGGGTTGATCTGCAATTGCTAGTGTTTATTGGCTTATTGGCTTTATTGGTTATGTCGTTAATAAAACCTGGTGTCCCCCCCCCCACCCACCCCCTGGGGGTGTGGGTGTGTGTGTGTGTGTGTGTGTGTGTGTGTGTGTGTGTGTGTGTGTGTGTGTGTGTGTGTGTGTGTGTGTGGGTGTGTGTGTGTGTGGGGGGGGGGGGGGGTGGATGAGGGGGGGGTCTGGGGGTGGGGGTGGGGGGGGGGGGTCTGGGACGGGGACTGGCTCGCATGTTTGACGTGGTGTGGTGACGACGCACCGGGAGCCAGCGTCTCCCCTGTAGGATGGAGGGCTCCGTCGGCGGGAGAGGCGCATACGCTCACTCTCGTTTGGAGACAGCGAGGCTCTCCCTCTCCTCCCTCCTCTCTTCCTCCTCTTCTCCCCCCTCTTCTTCATCTTCACTTTCACGTCCCTTGACGACACGCCAAGCGGGATGAGGATACCGCGCATCTCTGCTTCCTGAGCCTCTTCGTCACACCAAAGGAGTCAGACCGGTACCGGTCGTGCAGCAGCATCTCTCCCCCCCCCCCCCCCCCCCCCCTCCAACTCGATCGGGGCTTTTAGGAGACAGAGACAGCGAGACAGAGAGGCAGAGAGACAGACAGAGAGACAGAGGGACAGAGAGAGAGAGGGGGGGTGTGTGTGCGGGCATGGCAGGCGCCAAACTGACTCCCTCGCCCTCGGAGATCGACCCAGACGTCAAAACCGAGGTGCAGAAAAGCCCGGAGCCCGCCTGCAACACCCGCGCAACAAGCCCGTCCGTCGCGCAAACCCGGACCATGGGCTCGTTCGGGAGCGATACCGGCGGCGGCGGCCAGAGGTACAGCCACCACCACCACCACCGCAGACACCGCGCGGGGAGAGACGTGCATGCTTGTCTCAATGCGGTTCAGGTGTTGGGGGGGAGGGTGGGGGGGGGGGGAATGCTGCAAGCCTGCAGCAGCAACATTACGCGTGATGCTGCAAGCCTGCAGAAGCATTACGCGTAATGTCCGTCGGTGTAGAGACGATGCCCGCCCGCCGCCGCCGCAGCGCACGCATGCACGCGTGCATGCATGCATGCATGCATCGGTGCGTGCGTGCATGCATGTGGGCAAATAACTTCTCCATCCCAGCTGGGCGTGTACTCGTGCTTTCCATCATGCAGTGCGGCTGTACAGTACGCCGTCCCGTCATCATCATCCTCATCATGTCTGAGCGACAGTATCGGTGTGAATATAGTATGAGCGTGAATGACATAATCGCTGCGCCCCAGCCAGGTATTCCCCCCCACCCCCCATCACACCTCACCCCCCCCCCCCCCCCCCCCCTCCGGAGACAGCATCAACTCTCATTTTTGCGCGCTTTTCGCCCCTCGCTGTTATCATCCCTGCAGTGTGTGTGTGCAGTGTGTGCGCGCGCGCGCGTGTTTGTGTGTGTGCGTGTGTGTGTGTGTTAAGGATGACTGCATGCTTCTGATGCCCTGTGTGTAGCCTTCAGTCCCCTTCCTAGTGTAAAGATTCACGGCTATTACATAATTGCGCGGTGGGGTGGGGGGGATGCTGCACCGAAATGACAGATGAATGCATTATGTGGTGGTCCTGTGATGTTGTGATGCTGTGATGCTGCGCCGTTCAACTGCTCTGATGGATGGACTGACTGTGTGTCAATGGGAAGGTCTGCAATGCAAACTGGAGGGGATTGTATCCATGCTGTTCTTCATTCATGATGCACAATTCATGCATCTGGCTTAACGTATACAGAGAAAGACTGAAGTGAAGTGTTTGTCGTAGTAGGTTGACAAGAGGAATACTGTAACAGGAACCAGGAGCCTGGTGCTGAAACTGATTCTGATTTTTTGGGGGGGGGAATCGTGTCATGAAGTAACACACAGCAATGCGGTGTCGGTGTGTGGTGGGCCTATACATCACTTCCAGGCTTCTGGTTTATTTTTTAATGTGCATTTACAGTATTTATTGGTCCGCATCGTTAGACGTTCAACGGGAAAATAACGATGTTGTCAATATAAACAATTATATGGTAAATAAATGGATAACTTGTCTATCTGGTATATAATGCAGTAAAGCAATGAAAATATCCAGTACACTATTTGTAGTTTGATAATGCCATCCGTTAAGCAAAAACAGTACCGCTGCAAGGCTTGTCATTATATCATGCATTTAGCATGCTCTCTCACACACACACACACACACACACATGCACACACACACACACACACACACACACACACACACGCACACACACACACGCACACACACACACACACATTAGGACTTCATTCAGGAGTATCCCCACTCCCCCCATACTGAAGCTCAACCGTTTTCCATTCATGAATGTACTTCAGCTTTAAGTTTAACATACTTAATGTTATTCAGTTTAACCAACAAGGCCAACCCCTACTTCTATAATTTCTTTCTTATCTGCCGTTATTTCAAATCAAGCGACCGGTCGGTCAGATCGTCTCTACACCAAAGTGCCTTCGGTGCCAGGCACGTCACTTCCTGATTCTTTTCCAAAGCCAGAGCCCCTGAAGATGCAGGGAGCCATCTGGTTGCTTTGGTCCGCCGAGCCCCGCGATTCATAGGGACGACACACGTTGTGCTAAAACATTTGCTTTTTAAGCGAGCAAACGAGGGCAAGGAAAACAAAACCCATTCCTATCCTTGTCATTTTCTAACAGCAATTAGCTGTCGTGATGTCCCTCGACGTTTAAGGGCGTCCAAAATAATTGGATGTCGGGGATCGATGACTGAACGCACGTCAGGACGTTGGCAACAAAATGAATGTGCCACTGTGGCGCGTCGCTCTCAACGCCCTGCCGCTCTAAGTGAGAATCGAACCGCTGACCCTGGCGGCGCTAACGGCCCGTTCCACCAACTGGGTTATACTGCAGGAGGACTGCTATTAAATTTCGAATCATGTGGACATTGTCCTATAAACTGCAAGATGCAATGAGTGTAATACAGTCCTGGCTGGAAGGCTGTGAACGTATTATGGTAAGTAGGCTCACATTTCCATGGAGCTGTGATTACAGCAATAGCTGTAATGAAATTTTAATAGATACATATATCTAAGCTATATTACCCTATACAGTAATGTGTATATGTGCCATTGTTGTTCTTATTGCAGCTTTTGCACAAAGATACACATTACATTTAGCATATTACGTCATGCAATATTCATTTGGTACTCATTATTAATTATTATGAGATCTAGAGTGTGGGGTGTGTTTTAACTAAATGTGTTTTTTTTATGAGCATATCACAGCCTATAGCCTATATAACCTATAACTCATATAATCGTCATCATTCATCGCCGACCATCCATGACGGCCTGAAAGGAGTACATGAGGACAAGACCTGTCACATGATGTCATCACGTGATGATGTCATACCTTAGACCTACAAGCACTCCCCGCTTCACAGATGATTCAGACGTGATTAGGATGAGGAATGGGAGAGCGATACGGCACGCAGGTCGTAAAATAAATACGCTTTGACAACTTCATTACGCTACAATCTATTGTGAAAATCTGGCGTTTCTGTAGGCGCCGCTTTGATTAGAACCAATCGCCTGGAAATCTAGACGGCGTAGGCGCCGCTTTGATTAGAACCAATCGCCTGGAAATCTAGACGTCTGCAGAGCTGAGAGTAAGAGTTTAGGTGCATTTCGTTAAGTTAATAAGATAGTGTGTGTTCTCTAGAAGACAATGTCTCTCTTCTCTCTTCTCTCTTCCTCATACGGTTCCCTGAATTGGTCACGCTGCATCGCCCCAATCTATCTCCATCTACCTTCTCCATCTGGGGGCCCAGAGCAGAGGAGCTGTTAGGCCAGTAGGGGTAGGGGCAGGATGTTGTACTGGAACAGAGTGCTTCACATCCAAATGTAATTATCCTGTGATTTGTGTCTATCTGGCCGGCTGACAACGAGGTTAGAGCGCGTGGTGACGGGAGGAGGAGTGAGAGAGACAGTTATCAGAGTGATGGGGCGGCGGGAGGAGGGGTGAGAGAGACAGTTATCAGAGTGTTGGGGCGGCGGGAGGAGGAGTGAGAGAGACAGCTATCAGAGTGATGGGGCGGCGGGGAGGAGGGGTGAGAGAGACAGTTATCAGAGTGATGGGGCGGCGGGAGGAGGGGTGAGAGAGACAGTTATCAGAGTGATGGGGCGGCGGGAGGAGGAGTGAGAGAGACAGTTATCAGAGTGATGGGGCGGCGGGGAGGAGGAGTGAGAGAGACAGTTATCAGAGTGATGGGGCGACGGGAGGAGGAGTGAGAGAGACAGTTATCAGAGTGATGGGGCGGCGGGAGGAGGGGTGAGAGAGACAGTTATCAGAGTGATGGGGCGGCGGGAGGAGGGGTGAGAGAGACAGTTATCAGAGTGATGGGGCGACGGGAGGAGGAGTGAGAGAGACAGTTATCAGAGTGATGTGGCGACGGGAGGAGGGGTGAGAGAGACAGTTATCAGAGTGATGGGGCGGCGGGAGGAGGGGTGAGAGAGACAGTTATCAGAGTGATGGGGCGGCGGGAGGAGGGGTGAGAGAGACAGTTATCAGAGTGATGGGGCGGCGGGAGGAGGGGTGAGAGAGACAGTTATCAGAGTGATGGGGCGGCGGGAGGAGGGGTGAGAGAGACAGTTATCAGAGTGATGGTGCGACGGGAGGAGGGGTGAGAGAGACAGTTATCAGAGTGATGGTGCGACGGGAGGAGGGGTGAGAGAGACAGTTATCAGAGTGATGGGGCGGCGGGAGGAGGGGTGAGAGAGACAGTTATCAGAGTGATGGTGCGACGGGAGGAGGGGTGAGAGAGACAGTTATCAGAGTGATGCGGCGACGGGAGGAGGGGTGAGAGAGACAGTTATCAGAGTGGTGGGGCGACGGGAGGAGGGGTGAGAGAGACAGTTATCAGAGTGATGGGGCGGCGGGAGGAGGGGTGAGAGAGACAGTTATCAGGAACATCACCTCATCGAGTATATCGCATTCACCCCCGCCGTTTGTGAGTAACAGAACCAAGTCTTTAAAGGTGATGTAGGTAAGATTTAGGACTTTGAGTGTTTGAGTGTAATTTTTTAGAAATGGCACAGCCATCCGTCAGCTATTAGTGACTGAAATGTGTGATGTATGAGACCATTTAGATGTTGGACCGCTCCTGCCTCATTTCTGCCCAATCAGGGCGTCTCTTCCGTGACTGGTCCAGGGAATCCACACAATCACACTGTGCGTGAAATGCAGCACTTCTCAATGGTGGAGAAACATAAGGGAGGGAGGGAGCAAAGAGGGAGGGGTCGTTTTTTTTTGGTTGTTTATATTTCAAAATCTTGCTCTCTACTGCTCTTTTCTGCTCCCTCTCTTTACAACCCCCGAATCCCACCTGCAGCACCTTTAACAATTATAATCTGTCACTCCTGTCTCATACCTTTACTGGTAACCGTCACATGGACTATGTGCAGGAAGTAGCGTTTGAACGGTGTATATTCTTTATACTTGCTTAGCTAAGCGAGAGGCAGTGAGAGCATGAGACACTCCCTGGCCAAATTTCATAATCAAATAATCTGATCTCTATTTCGTATGACCCCATGTATCCTTCTGAACCACCTGCATAAGTTGCAGAGTGGGTTTAAAGCAGGTTATAAGCGGTGCGGTAGAAAGGTTCGGGCCGTTCTCCTCCGACATCGCTCCTTCCCCACTGTGTGCAGCACAGCACAGTAATAGCGCATTCACCTCACAGGAGCCCGGCAACCAGCGTTTATCAGGTTACAAGTTGTGTCGTTAATCCATTTTCATCATGCTCCCTTTAGCTTGATGTGCGACTAAATCATGTGGGCATCTCACACAATACAACGACGATGTGACACAGTATACCTTATATTGGACAGGGCAACAGGTACATTGCTTTATTGAATTACTCAACGTGACTCCTGTAGCTATATACAACGGGTGTAGAGTCTCAAATGACAACACATTAAGCTGACCATGTTTCTGAAATGAAAAACGGGGGACATTTGTAGTTTGGCGGTATCAACAAAATACCCAATGTTATTTTTACTGCCTATTCTTCTCGTGGTAAAATGTAGTACTCTAGTGAAAGACTGGGCAGTACATGTCCAATGGTTTACTATGATATGTTTCAAGGCTTTGGTAAACCAGCCGAAAACAATCCAAAGGAGCGAATAGGGAATCGATCTATATTGTATTGACGGCCTATATTTATGATCGGTCATGCCTGCTTGTGGTATAACGTCGATAGATAGACCCCCGTGTAGCGAGGTCACACCATGAGCAAGCTATAACCTTTGTCATTTAAAAATCTATTCATGTATTTTAAAATTCCCTTTTTTTTTTTTTAAACGGGGACATTTCCAGGGACAGGCCACCGGAAATGGGGACTGTCCCCGGAAAATAAGGACGTGTGGTCGCCCTACTCCACAGGCCCGCAGCACTTAGAGAGGTGAGGAAAACCACTCCAAGGCCTCGAGAAGAGAAACATAAGAGGGAGCTCCCTTTGATGACATGCAGTTGTCATGGTAACAGTAATTATGTAGTATTGATGATAATAAGGGAGAGGGCCCCCAGTGTGCACATTTCCATTTCCCAGCCTCCCAGCTTATGCTTTTCAGTGCGGTACATGTAAGGCTTAGTATTGCAAACACAAATAAAGGGTATTTTACAGACTCCTCTGAGGACCAATTCCCTCTGGCTGCATGCTCTCCTTCCAGATTCTCTTTTGAACTTCGCCCCGTTAGTACTTTTGCCAGGAAATCGCCTTCAGTTCAATACTGCAGTGTGGCGCTCATGCTGCTGGTGTGCAGCTAAAATATATATTACTACAGGAGTACCACATTCTCTCCTCACATTCGCCAAAGCTGAAATACAGCCCAGCAAAGAAGCAGGAATTTATATAACATTTGCATTATTCATAGACTAAAATAAATGCTCTGCGGTGTCTATCCTGTCCGTACGTTCCACAAGCTTCGGTGCGATTTCACTTATTTTTAGAAAAAAGTACGATGCCGAAAGCCCATACGATGATAAAATAGCATCGAAAATGTATGCTTTGCGCGAGGACCTCCGGCGCAGCGCGGCTCTGTCTTTGACGCACATGTCGTTCATAAGAGCCACAGATCATCTCCTTTCTCATTTGCGTGTTTGTGTTTATTTATAGCGCCCTGGTTTCACGGTGCAATTACGCTGGGATTTTTTGATTGGAGAAGCTTTGATTTAATGCGGGGTGTTAAATCGGTAGATTGAAAAAAAAAATGGAACGACAAGCCGTGTGTGTGGAATCACCCCCTCGTTAGGGTGAGTAGGCCTAGATGACAGAGATGTCCGTCATTGTATTGTCTTGTCCCCATACTAATGAATAAAGTTAGGACAGATTTGACAGAATTGATTGAATGAAACCATTGCATTCGTGTGTGCTCAGGGGACGGTGCGGCAGGTACAACAATATCTTCTGTATAATATAATAATCAAATGAATATAGCAGTCTTTCAGCATTAGGTAATTGTGCATAAGTTATTGCACTCCATTCATTCTCAACAAACAGCATTCAATATTTATGTACAAGTCGTTATGCTCTCTTGTCAGGGTATGTCTATAGTCCAAAGTCCAAATGAACCACTGATTTTTACAGATACCCTACCTGATGCCGATCCAGCATCTCTCTATGGCTCAAGGTATTTCTAAGATGTCAAAGTGAGGATAGCCTATATTCCTGAATGGGATTGTTAGTATGCAGGCTGGAGGAAATGCTATAGGAGACCCCAGGAAGTGGGCTTTAAAAAGAAAAGACTACAAATCCCAGCCACCCGTGAAACTACTGCAGACCCATGTGACTCCTGGATGTAGTCCTTCTTCAAGGACTAATGATCCGAGTTGCCGGCGAACGCAGCTCTAAGTTGAGACGTCCCCTGACAACGCGTCTTCATCCTGCCTGCCTGAGCTCTCCGCTGCTCGCCATGGCTTTGCTGTTGGAGGGCTACCGTTAGACGGTGAGGGAGATTTAACTATCTGTCTCTCTCTCTCTTTCTCTCTCTCTTTCTGTTGTCTCTCTGTTGTCTCCCTCTCTCTCTGTCCATCTCTCTGTCTCTGTCTCTGTCTCTCTCTCTCTCTCTCTCTCTCTCTCGCTTGCGCTCTCTCTCAAGTAAGGAAGACAGAATAGTCAGAGGGATGCTAGGACTATCTGCGATTCATGTGTCCCTGGGTTGTTTACATGCGAAATGTAAGATAAGGTGTAAAGTGTGTGTGTGTGTGTGTGTGTGTTTGTGTGTGTGTGTGTGTGTGTGTGTGTGCATGCATGTGCACATGTGCGTGCATGAGTGACTGTGTGTGTGTGTGTGTGTGTGTGTGCGCCGACAGCGTCTTATCAACATGAAAGTAATGAAGGTATAAAGCGAACGCGTTTATCTTATCAGGTCAGCACATCTGAGGCTGTCCTCTCCGAGCACACAGCTTCTTTATTGATATTAATAATGAAAGATGTGTTGCCAAAGAGACAACATCTCCGCTCCAATGGTAGGATGATTGTAATGGTTATGCAAGTGTGTGTGTGTGTGTGTGTGTGTGTGTGTTATTCAGTATTTGTATATACCAGGTAAACAATGTTGTCTTCTGGGAAATTATCTCGACGTGTCAAATGTTGATGAGCAATGTTCAGATATAAAGATTCAGATTTAGATAAAACAAACATCAAGGAAGATTTAGATTTAGAGGCTGTGGATGAAACGGACTCATCTCTAGGACAAGCTACAAGTATATACTACAAGTCTGTATTAGACTCTGGATAATCTATATCTACAATCTCTAATGTGTTTATTATATAGTCGCGTACATATCCGATACACGCTATTAGAATCTGAATGTGAACATTGCTGTTATTATTCAATGTATAATCCTTAAAGGTCAAGGTTTGAAAGCATCTCTCGCTGAGAGTCCTCTGTCCTGTCCTCCGGTGATCCTCCCTGGCAGCCAGGTTGTAGTGTCACACAAAGCAATCCCCCTAATGTGTTTACAACAACAGCCGGGGTCCTCGCAGGGGGGGGGGGGGGCCCTTACAGTACAGCGCCACTCCCAGCCCCTAATGCACATCCCGTCAAGCCAACTTATTTTCGTTTTTAAGTGGGTGTCGGGATTCATTCAGAAATGTTTCATCTAGTACAACCTTCCTAGTAGTAGGGCTCCGGTATCGGACACAGATTCCCTTTCTGTCCTCCTGGCTCACACACGCTCTGTTTTTGTCCGCCTGCCTTGTACCGAAGGCCACTTTCCATGCAAATGGAAAGCGGCCTTTATTTCTGTTTATTTTCGCACCTTCTTTCGGTCAATGCTAGTGCGGTGAGGGCCACGCGAACCCGTCATTCAGTTCCTAATTCAGAACCGCGTTGCTCCTGATCAAACTCACTTTTGTAGACTTTTCTTATCCAGACGCCGCAGTCGATAGTGAGTGTTGTCTCTGTAGTCCGTGAGGTGAAATGTCAGGGTCTCATCATGGCGGCTAATGCCGCCGCAGAGAGGGGCGATCCCCTGGGGTTTGCATTCAGATCGCTCCATTGGTTTCTCCTGTCACCTCCGCCCGGCGAGCGAGGAACCGAACCCCCGAGACGATAACCTTGCACGTGTGTGCGCCCTTTGAAAGCATGCCTTCTTCTTCACCGCTGTTCCTCTCGTCTTGTCTCTCTTTCTCTCTATCTGTCTCTCTCTCTGTGTCTCCCTGTGTGTGTCTCTTACCTCGCTCTCTCTCCCTCCTAACGTGTGTGTGTCTCTCTTGGTCCACCGTGTGCTGCTGTTTCCAGGTACCAAGAGGAGTACAGTATGGACTCCACCAACGCTCAGTAAGTCGCCGGCTGCATCATGCTTGCATGGCATGGCAACGGGAATCGAACCGTGCTGCACACTGACACACTGGCACACACACTGATATGATTTGATTTGATTTGGATGTGATGGATGTTGTTATTTTGTTTTATAATCTGGGTTGCTTTTTCACTGATTTGTGGTCTTTTCGAGGAATTAAAATCAAAACACAATAGGATTGACTTGTCGCCTACCTGGGGAAGGGCGTCGGTGATGTCAGCTCAACTGCATGAAGTTTGTAGAAAAAAAGACCTTTTCACTGGTTTTATGTCAAAATGTCAGCGTTTCCACTCGGTGCAAGGCCCCATTCTGTCACAACAGATGATGAGGAGGAGGAGGCGAACGCTGTTCCAGTTCTCCTCTTGTCTTGACTGCTTGTCACACCCTCATATGACATGGAAATTAATATATTAGCATGGCATATATTAATGTCAAATTAATATATGAGGAAGTAAGGACATTGTGATGTGACCATCATGTTAGAGTTGTGGAAGAACGTCGAAGAATCCAATTTTAAAGGGCCCCTATTTTACCACCAGGTGTGACATGTGTTGAGCCATGACAAGCCGTTTTCGAAGATGTGATGTCACGACCCTCTAGTGACATCACAAGCGGGGAGTGTCCGCCCGGATGTACGATGGTTAGATCGGTCTACCGAGCCTACCCAGTGGACTGTGCCAAATGGTAGGCTGATGTATGGATGGATCAGCCTACCATTTGGGTGGACACTCCCACTTGTGATGTCACTAGAGGGTAATCACGTGAGGTTTTTGTTCGGCTTGTCATGGCTAATCACGCTCACAGCCGGTGGTAAAATAGGGGCCCTTTGAATAAAAATAACAAACCCCTTTGCTGATATCTGTCCTTTTGACGACCATTGATCCATTTGAGACGACCCGCCGTCCATCACCGCGATGTGTTGTTCTTCCGAGTCGAAGAACGATGCAGGCGACCGCGCCGCCCTTTTGTATCATGTTTCCATACACAATTCATGAGCCCGTGTGAAAGACGCACGTGACAAACGCCACGAGCGTTTTCAACTCGCTGGGGGGTCGGACGTGTGTGACGTCAGCATGTTGTGAAGTGAGCCTCCGACACCAAGGATGAGTGGTTGCCCGTCGGCCGGGACGTCCTTAGGGGCGGGGGGGGGGGGGGGGGGGGGGGGGGGGGGTAATAGAGCGGGGTCCCTTCGGGAGGATGTAAGTGGTGGGCCGCAAATCTCTGTTGCCATGAAAGTCTTTTTTATCGTCCTAGTTAGAGCTCTTACAACATTTGCGGTTCTTCTGTCAAGTGAGGAGTCATGTTTTGAGTGGTGTTGTACACACACACACCCCCGCTGACACAAAGGCTCGGTTCACGCCGATGACTGCGGGAGTGCAGCCCTACTCCGCTCCACTCAGCGCTGCTGTGATCACCGCAGACCCATCGGCGCCCTGTCATGTCAGCGGACGTCCATCACGGTTTGAGTCAGAAGCGCAGTACTGCTGCTGAGACGTTTGAAGCCAGGTATAGGGGAGGCGAAACAAAGGGACATCCAAGAGAGCGGCGCAATAGAGAGATGCGGCGTGTCCCCTAGGATCGCTTCTCGCAGCGGTGCTGCAGGTGTGCGTGCACAATGTGCATGGTGCTGATGTGTGCGGGCGCAGAAAGGTTTTGCGTGTGTGATCCCAAAGTCCAGTGGGGCTCTGCTGCTTTCCAACAGAAATGGTCTCATCATATTTCTCCAATGACAATAATGCCAATGTAACAATTGAGGGGGGGGGGGGGGGGTGCAGTCTGGTGGCACCGATGATAAATATGTTTTTTTAAATTAAACAAATTGCTGTTTTGGTGCCCAACAGCATTTCTAATTTAAAAAAGGGGGGGGGGGGGGTTGTTTTTTTTTGTGGTTTTTTTGGCAGTGGTAAGTGGTAAGTAATCAAGCGGATGTTGTTGAGTGCTTGTAGGGGTAATTACTGTAAATCATCATAGCTTGACTTGAAACTACATATGGGGTGAGCCGTTCTATAAGCGAGAGTGCAGTGTGTGTGTGTGTGTGTGTGTGTGTGTGTGTGTGTGTGTGTGCGCGTGGTAACCCTAACCCTTCGTATAAAGTGTATTATATTACGATACTTTACCGAGAAGCGGGTGAGCAGCAGGTGGTATCGGCACGGCGACCCGATTCGTCAAAATTGAATTGCAAATGTCAATTCCCAGTTGCCTTGGCAACCCGTCTAGCGCATCTGCTGCGTCTCCGCTTTTCCCTCCTTTATAGTTTTACGAGATCCTAAATTGTACACGATATTTTTTAAATGACACACTTACCTCACGTACCCTTTTTAAAAAAATCTCATCTCATGCATAGTCTCCACCACCACAGCTCCCACATCATCCTATTGAATAAGGCGGCGTACCTCAGGGTTTATCGCTACTGTTGTTAATGGACAGCGCATTCAGAGCAGCGCATTCGGTTACCGGACGTCTCGGTCCGTGCGAGCATAACGTCACTTGTTCTGAACAAACCTAATGTAGTTACTGTGAACGCTGCTTCAGTGTGCTTGCTCAGTGGTGGACTTTATCCTGAGGCTGGTAACGTTCAGCAGCGCCAATGTTTGTCTCTGCCTACCCCCCCACACACACACACACACACACACACACACACACATGAGGATGAACGTATCTCACTTGAGACATGGATGGTGCACTGATGGTGGTGTATATCTCCCTCCCTTCCTTTATCTTTCTGCCCATCTGTTTTGCTCTGCTCCGCTCTCCATAACCATAACCCCTCTCCTCTCCTCCCTCCTCTCCTCTCCTCTCCTCTCCTCTCCTCTCCTCTCCTCTCCTCTCCTCTCCTCTCCTCCCCCTTTGTACATTTTGTCAGACACAGAGCAACCGTTAACCATCGCTGCCGCCGCAGCACACGATGTGTGGTTTCCCCTCATGCTCATTAGGGCACTCACAACCTCTGGCTGTCTCTGTAACAGGCCGGTGATGTGGAGGGAGAGGTTCAGTTTTAGTACTCCTGCACCCATTCATCTGAATGGGTGCACAGCAGATTGATGAAATGTATACAACGGTCACACAGCAGATTGTGTTATTAACAGTAGAGTCGTGTATATACATTTGAGAATGACATGTAATCGTGTGTGCCGTCGACAGATAATGCATCAAATGCATCGGTTTGGGAGTGACGTGTTTTCGTTTGCGCATTACTGAGCAGCTGCTTGCTTGACAAGTGAGTCTCATTACCATATATTGTGTATTCATTTAAAGTAAAATATTACCCTGCACTGCAGGTGTTCTGTCTGGAGAAGACCAGACTATGAACTCAGTGGATGGCTTCACAAAATAAACCTTAATAATATACACCTTAATAATATTAGAACCTGACAGGATATGCATCACCTCCGTGGAGGAGGTGTCAGCGAGAGTGGAGTCTGGACTACACACGGCGTGGACAGACGCACATTCAGCACAGCATCCTGCCATTTAGTATACCTGATATCAGGCGGAGCTGTCGACTCGTTACTCTCGATTTCTATCTTCGGTCTGACGTTGCCTCCACTCTAACCCATTTCCGTGGGGGAGGCTTGACAACAGCTTGGCAACGGCATTAGTCGCACCCATGGCGCTGATTGGCTAATTGCTTTTTTAACTGAGAGATTGCTGTTTCATGTCACGATGCCAGACCAGAAGCAGTCAGTGTGTGTGTGTGTGTGTGTGTAATGTCTCACTAATTGAAAGCAGTGATATTAATACTGTGTGTGTGTGTGTGTGTGTGTGTGTGTGTGTGTGCTTGTGCATGTGTATGCATGTGTACACGTATGTGTGTGTGTGTGTGTGTCACTTATCTCCCAGTTTGGAGGTCTATCTGTTTTATCCATCGTGACAGTGTGGTACAGTCTGCAAGACTTCCTGCTTGTAAGGTCACTGAGGACTGTGGTGAGATAAACAGGCGGCGGCGGCGGCCGCGGCGGGGCGGAGGCAGCATCATCATCATCATTAGGATCTGAGGCTCAGGATTAAGACAGAACAGCTGCTCCACAATAGCTCTACCTCTGGGGCTAAATGCAAATAGACAAATTATAGAAAACAAACGGTTGTAACCATTTCTACTCCATCATCCGCAATAAGTTTGTGTGAAAAAATATATGAAGTAGGGATGGTGGGTTGGGGGGGGCGGAGGGGGTGGGTGGTGCAGGATATGTATCGGTGCAGGATGTGGTTGGTGAGATGTGAAACGGTACAAAGAAAAATGGGGCAAGTGGAAGTGTAATGGTTAGCGAGAGGGCGGCTGACAGGAAGCCAGAATCAGCTATCTGGTGGTGAAAAATAAAGTTACAGTTGATCACAGCTGAAGTGTTTTTTTTTTTTTTTTTTATGGTGTAAGAAATTGAAATGTGCTAAGGTGAAGCGAGTGTTATTATCCCAGGGGGTCGGAGACAAGAGCCGCATTCCATCAATGTATTTTTATGCGCATTTTATCTGTCCATCTTATTTAGTGACAACCAGAGGACATTACGTCACATAACAAGCACACACACGCACACACATGCACACACACACACACGCACACACACACACACACACACGGAGAACTAATGGGCACAGATTCGCGTCAGAAAAGGTTGATGGAAATAGCAACATTCAGAAAAACTTTTTTGCAAAAACTCAAATTTGCAAATACCTTTTTGTGGTTGTTGCCTTTTTTGAAAAATAGTTAATACGCTAAATGGGAGATGGAAACACATTTGCCGAATTTGACATTTGTTTCTTCATTCTATCTTTATCCTAGTCTTTACCGCATCCCCCGTTATTTTGCTGAGGAGTTATTGAAGCATATGCTATGCACCTATGTCATAATTATTAACACTAATTAAAAGCCTAACATGCTGTCTGGCTGGAAGGCACTGCAGAAGTTGTACACGCTTGGTTCTGCATACTTTCTTAGTTGTCTAGGTTTCTTTTTTCTATTTTTCCTGTGTTTTTTTCAATGCGAGGGACCGTCTACATTTCGACGTGCAGCAGGCCATCCCAGTGTGTAGCACATTGAACTCAAATGATTTTGTGTCTCACGTGCTCTTTTACAAAAAAATTATGTAACTTATTTAAGTCATCCGCTGTCGCTTAAGTTAGGACGAATATCTCTCCACAATATGATATGTTTTTTTTCCGACTGAAAGTCATTAGGTAGCGGGAGAAACTGCCGAGCAGAGCTTTCTGCATACAGTTTGTGACATTAATCGTTGAATAAAACAACCTCAGCGATAGTCAAGGCTTTTATTACTCACAGCATGGAGACAAGGACAAAGGTAGTTGCCTCTATTATGAATGGCTAACACTTTTTACAGATAGACACCTTCAATTTGAACGCAAATTAACAAATGCACAGTTTTCCAAATAAACAGACTTCTTTTTTTGTTATCATTTTGGCTCGTAATACATGTATTGTCTCGATAGCTTCAGAGCTAAGCACGCCCCCTCCTGAAATGGGAAATTGTGTGATATTTAATATAGATAAACAAGCTAAACAATGTGGCAAGACAAGCTCCTTACATAATCTTGGTGGTACATGCATACATTTTTAGGGGGGTGGTGTTCTGTTTCACAGCAGCGTTCTGGTTTTAATATAAATCAAATGTATGTCACTGTTTGGTATTATGGAGTCCTAAATGAACTCTATATCACATAAGCATTTTCACCATTCAAATCCTAAAATCCGTCCATGCATCATCAGTAGGTCTGGACGACAGGTTCTGCTCTGCGTTATTGAACACATGCCCACGCTTCACGCTGCAGGAATACATTTCATTATTATTCTTATTTAGTCCATAATGTAAAATGAAAATGTGTAGAAAATGTGATGGACTGGTTTTGACATGCAGCGACTCACTACGTTCAAGCCCCTTGTTTTCGTTTTGTTTTTTGATATTTCATTGATGATTTCCTGTTCATAAGTGAACTACAGGGAGCTACGTATGTGACAGCTACACACGCGACGTTCTTACCACAACAAAGAGGCTGATGCTTCCTAAGAAGTTCATAACAATGCAGTACGCCCTCTGAAAGCTCATCAGAGGAGCTGAAGAATGCGCTACTACGGGCTTGGACCAACGTAACCTATGCCTCTTTGACGGCAATATTCAGGATTATTGTGTGTGTGTGTGTGTGTGTGTGTGTGTGTGTGTGTGTGTGAATTGGACTCATTGTGCTGTATTCTTCTCTCTACAGAGTGCAGGTGGAGTTCTATGTGAATGAGAATACCTTCAAGGAGCGTCTGAAGCTGTTCTTCATTAAAAACCAAAGGTCAAGTAAGTACACAACTAGGGGCATTAAGTGTATATATACTGTATATATATATATATATATATATATATATATATATTGTAAGTTAGTGTCAGCAAGGCAGTGCCCTTCTGCAACTTCAGTCTGCAACATCAGGGCTCTTCTGATGTTTTATTCACTGTGCATTAGTTCTGTGTGTGTGTGTGTGTGTGTGTGTGTGTGCGTGTGTGTGTGTGTGTGTGTGCGCGCGCGTGTGTGCGTGTGTGTGTGCTTGTTATGTAACGCAATGTCCTCCGGTTGTTACTAAATAAGATGGACAGATAGCCAGTCAGAAAGACACGGAGAACGACAGCAAAATCGAACGCAAATGTCACACCTGGCCACAAGCCAACCCGGTGAAGTCACATGGTTCGTGTCGGGTCAGGTGTCGTGTCAGGTAACATATTCTTCGATTGTCTCTGAAAAGATCACGTCGGTAGTGATTTTTTTATGTTGTGGATTGAAAGGGGTAACCTTTAGACAATTAAGACAGCACCACCTTGTGGCTCAGACGTGTAACCGCTTTTGGGGGCTGCTGTGACAAAGTTTGTGAAGCAGTCTGTGTGCAAACGATTGTGCAGTTTATAACCTGTCCTCCACAAACAGCATTGTGCCCCCCCGCCATTTATTGAACCTGTTTTGAAATCCCTGAGCCTTGAAGGGGAACCGTCACGCTCGGCAAATTTTCCAACACGAGAAAGAGTTCTGCTTCATCGTACGCATGTTGTGAACAAAATGCAGTTTGCAACATCTGCGTCAAACACTTTCCAGACCAACGATGAAAAATGGTCCGGCCTGTCCGTGATTTTCTCTGCGGACACAGAGAGTCGCTACAGACGATGAAGCGCCACTCCCCTATACTAGAACATAGCCAAGCGCGACGACGCCCCTTTAACTTTATAATTGAAAGCGGCTATGGTTTGAGCCTTAAGGCCTAAGGCTCAAAAGATACTAAGACAGGCCGCCGAGCCAACACTGAGCCCTATGAGTCATCGCGTGGTGCATTGTCGTCGTTTAAAAGAGCTTTGACTCACGCTTCGCGGGGCAGCGTCCAGAAGCACTTAAAGGGACGTTTCGGTGGCGGGAAAAACCAAGGTGCGCCATCATGAGTGAAGCATGGCGATGTTCGTTCTTGCCAGTGACCACCGCAGTGCAGGACGTTGGACCAGGGGCGTCTCTAGGATTTTGACACATCCGGGGTTTAGCCCAGAAGAGTTAAGCAGATGTTTTAGAAATGTTTAGACATAGAGACATTCATAGAGACATTTGTGACATCCCAAATACACTGGAACAGCTTGCTGCCTGCTGCCTGTTACCAAGTGCGCCTGCTGCCTGACACCGCTGTTTTGGGTGAATGACGTGCGACCTGGGGGTGTTAACCACTTGTGCGCCAAAGCCAAATTATTATTATTATTTAAAAAATAATAATAATAATAATTAATTGTTACTCAAACCTGTCCAAAAACACTGTTTTATCGAAGCATCAACATAAGATGACCGTAGTTTAACCTTAACAAAAAAAAATAAAAAATGTTTTTTTGAAAATTAATATTCGGGGCTAATTAAAAAACATCCGGGGCTTTAGCCCTGGATGTTTTAGCCTAGGGACGCCACTGCGTTGGACTGCATACCCTGGCCTGCAGTCTTTTTTAACGGGAGTCTTCTGAGTTTTTTGCTTTTATGTGTCGGTTTCCCAGCCTCACAGTCCCTGCTGTCTGAACAGCATTGTTAAAATCCGCTCTGAGATCATCGGAGTGAAACAGAGAGAGATACGAACGCTTTCTGCAAACCAACTGATCCTCCGAAAAAGCAGCAAGCATTTTCTCCTGTGGCCGTCAGAGCGTCGTTACGTTTTTACCTGCTGCTTGTAAAACTAACCGCCGTCCCCCTCTGCATTGCAATCCCATTTTAGAAAAAAAATGCGCCGTAGGGTTTTCTTTCTCCACATTTTATCTCCTCGGTGTATTTGCGCTTCCCGGTGTACAAGCTGCTCCGAACTCATTGCCACACCAGTGGGATGAATAAAGTTGTTTTGAATTTGAAATTTGAATGCCCTCCATCTGTCGGCTGTCCGTCCTCTTAACATTACACACCCGGTGAAGTTAGGCAAATGATGGTTTGGTTTGCATTTTCTTTGCGTGCCGGTGAGTGGCCGCAGTGGGTGAGATGTAGAGGCGCAGGGTTCCCAAGTTGCAAAAACTCATTTCCGGGAGCTTCCGAGGGGGGGGGGGGGGGGGGGGGTCGCGATTGTCGACGGGGGGGGGGGGGGGGGGGGGGGGTTTGCGATTGTCGATGGGGGGGGCGCGCGATCGCAACACACCCCAGACCGACGACCGACGGTGGGGGGGGGGGGATTTCCGGGAGATTGTACATGATTTGCTTGCATCAGGGAGACGCTATTAATTTGCGGGAGACTCCCGGAACTTCCGGGAGACTTGGGATGTCTGGAGGTGTCATGTAGATAACATGACACCAAAACGTGAGACAAACACATCTGGTCGTCGGCCGCCATGCCTCGGAAACATGTCCATATGTACGTACTTATTTTGAATGTTGTTTGAATGGGAGCCTCAGTTTTCCCCTTTTTTCCTCTTGGACAGGTTTGAGGATCCGACTGTTCAACCTGTCCCTGAAGCTCCTGACCTGCGCCCTGTACGTCCTCAGAGTCTACTTGGAGGTCCCCAAGCAGGGCAACGGCGAGGCCGACGCCAGGTGAGACCTCATGTCACGGGTCCAACGCTTTTAATACGTGAACGATGCTGCCGACTCAAAGTGAACATGATGTGACAGTATGGCCTCTGTGGCCGGATCTGTGTTTTTCGGATTTCACTTTGCCGCAAAAAATACTTCCTGGTAAAAATAAATCTGCTGAAATGGCGCTGGGTGGGAGGGAAGCCCTTGTGTAGTTCTTGCTGTTTAAAGCGGTATGTAGTGGTTGGTTCCGCACCAGACGTGCTTTGTTTGGCGGAGAGAGGAAATATGGGTAGTAGCCTATTCATACCATAAATCAATTGACGGTTCAATCATCTGCTATTGCTCAAAATGTCCCAAGCTCTGGAGAGCGAAGCCTTGTTATTCAGGTTATTCAGGGTAATGATGTAGACGCAGTGGAGGGCTCCCGTGTGCTTTCTGCCACCGTATATTTTAGACACAGGAACACAATGACTGATGTAGCTTGGGAATTGTGTGGGGAAATGTCACACACACACACACACACACACACAGGGGCGCGCACACACACACACACACACACACACACACACACACACACACACACAGAGGGGTACGCACACACACACACACAGACAGGGGCGTGCACACACACACACACACACACACAGGGGTGCGCACACACACACACACACACACGCACACACACACACACACACACACACACACACACACACACACACAGAGGCATGCACACACACACACACACAGACAGGGGCGTGCACACACACACACACACACACACACACACAGGGGTGCACACACACACACACACACAGAGGGGCGCGCACACACACACACACACACACACACACAACCTTCTGTAGTTTATATCTGTCCTTGGTGTTTTTTTTCTTCCCAGTCCGAACTGCCGAAACAGCAGTACGACCGACCCTCCGGAAATCGACTGGTTAGTTCCCGAAGTCCCATTAGTGAACCTCATCATCTATTAACCTCAACATTAATAAATCTTTTGTTTTACCGAAACAAACTATTTTATTATACATTATCTTCAAGGGAGTTGATCTTTTGGGTGAAAAGACGGGATTCTGTATGGGCAATACAGGTGAGACAGAATGGGTTTTACCTGTAACTGAGACTCTCCATTACACATTAAGTCTAATATGTGTATAACAATGTGCCATTCATCACAACGCCACTTAAGTCTGTGTGTGCAGAGCTTGAGCTTCAGCCGTGTCCCCTCTCCTTTCCCTCCTCCTCAGGTCACTGTGGCCTTAATCAGTTTCTTGGAGACCATGTTGATCACATATCTCAGCTACAAGGTGAGAACTGCTTAGCTCAACTAACGAATCAATCGATTTCCTGTCCAGGCCTATATTATGAAATATAATCACAATATGAACTATTATTACTATTTTATGTTTGGTCTGAATCATGATATCACTGTTTGAACAAAACTGATTTGGGACCTTGGGATTATTCGGCTTTTATCGGATAGAAGTCCGCACGCACACACACACACACACACCTTTTATTGGTGGCATTTATCCAAACGCAGGCTGTTTAGAAGTGTTGTCAGTTATAACATTTCCATGTCTGCTGGGAACCCAGTGAGTCCACTGAGATACGCAGACAGTTCGCACAGTTAGCTCACACTGTCCAGTGTACAGTTAGCTCTCCATCCTCACTGTGGGGAAAGTGTTTAAACAAAGTGATATCAATGCATTAAAGGTTCCTGTGCAAGTATTCTCAAAGCAATTAGCCACAGTGAATATATGCATATAATATATTATATGCTGTATTAGTTTTTATTCTGTTAATATTTACTTTGTTCTGATGGTAAAATGTCTTGGTATGGTATTATGGAGTCACATATGACTCCATAATACCATAGTAACAGTAACATACATTTGATGTCAAATGTGAATCGGATGGCCAAAGCCCTAACTGGACTTTTTTACAGTATATAGAGGTATGTCGCCAGGAGCAGGCCCGACACCACCAAGGGTCTTAACTTGTAGTCAGTTGTAGTTTTTGCCCCTCTGTTTAAGCTTTATGCATAAAGATAGAAAAAACAACAACACAATGATTGGCCGAGATACATGACGCGACTACCGCTTAGCTGTTGATTCAGGACCATGGACAGCGCTGTTTGTTGTGCGTGTAGGGGGGGGGGGGGTGCGTGTGTAGGTGCAGCGCTGTCCAGAGCACTGAGACGGAGCGGAGGAGATCGACAGGCAGACACGCAGGCAGACACGCAGGCAGGCAGACAGGCAGGCAGGCAGGCAGGCAGGCAGGCAGACACGCAGACACACAGACACGCAGGCAGACACGCAGGCAGGCAGACAGACAGACAGACCATGTGGTTATGTTTGGTTTCTTAGCCTGCTTATTTTCGTGGCTTTGCCTGAACTTCTGACCCCAATTCCATTTCACCCCCATGGTAGCCATCCGCAGGAGGGAAATGACAGGGAAGTGAAGGGACAATCAACGAGAGAGAGAGAGAGAGAGAGACAGAGAGAGAGAGAGAGAGGGATGCAAGGCATTACACAGCTAGTTTCTACGCGCCTCCGCCTGCTGATTTTGACAGAGAATCGTAAGATAAGATATGTAGCGCTCTGCTAGTGCTTCGTGCTTATTAATGATCTCAATAATAAATGTATTCTTTGATTTTCAAATAGTAGCCTGATGCTGTTGCTATTTCTGAGACTACGGTGTGTGTGTGTGTGTGTGTGTGTATATACACATGTATGTACACATGTATGTACACATGTATGTACACATGTTTGCAAGCCATTATGCAGATCCTATAGTACTCAGTCGAGCATGTTGAACTGCTTCAACAAACTGATTCCCCCTGAGGTGCGAGACCATTAACCCACAAGCCGATAAGACGCACACACACACAATGAATTATAGATGGACTCCATTCATTAGGCCTCACCTTGCTCCACTGCCATTATATGTCCAACACAGTTCTGATTCATGTTGCTCATTCTTTACTTTGACCTAGTTTTGTATGTAGTATGTACATACAGTGTAGTATTGTTGTATGTTCCTATGGGAATTGTAGTTATTTATCCCATTGCTTTTTGTTGATTTCTTTTCATTGTGCCGTCGATGCTGTGGTCTTTCCAGGGGAACATTTGGGAACAAATCTTCCAGATGTCCTTCATACTGGAGATGATCAATACAGTGCCGTTCATAATCACAGTAAGTCACTATGTGATACATGCATATTATATTCGTACTGTAGCTCATCAGTTTTTTAAGGTATTGTCACTCGATGGAAGATGATAGATGACTGATGATTTGATGAATGGATGATAGATGAATGGATAGAGGAAGATTAAGGAATGATTGGATGGGCGGATGGAGCAATTTTAATCTCTACACAGTTCTCATACAATGGCGTTTCATCCGTCAGCATCCATCCCTGTGTTTCAGAAGAAATATTGTCGTAATCTTGCTGTGTCGCCTGAAGGAAATCATTACAGCGGCATGTGATTATAGCATATAGATATGGATTCCTGCTGGTCGTTATTCGTTTTTTTCCTCGGTACATTTACTGCGTTAAATCAATCTCTCCCTTCTCCTCCAGATCTTCTGGCCTCCACTAAGAAACATATTTGTTCCTGTATTCCTCAACTGCTGGTTAGCAAAATGTGCCCTGGAAAACATGATAGTAAGTACATTTCCAGCATCATTCCTGTTCTTTCCATGGACATTATGCCGTACCTACGAGCTAATTAGGTAGAAACTATCGAGAATTCGAGAAGTTCTTGAAAATGCGACATAACTTTGTGTTCCTCGCGGAAATTGCATCTTTCCAGCACTATTCACACCAAATACCACTTCATATACATTTATATACAATACATACTGCTACCACAATACCAGGCTTCATATACAGTAGTAATACAGTACATAGTGTATATTGCTCCCACTACACCAGGCTTCATATACAGCACATATGCAGTACATAGTGTACTGCTATCGCTACACCAGGCTTCATATACAGTACATACAGTACATAGTGTGTATACTGCTATCGCTACACCAGGCTTCATATACAGTACATATACAGTACATAGTGCATACTGCGAGGGGAGATTGGTGGCTGACTACAGTCCCCATATTGTGCAGACTGGTTGGGATTTTTGCAGTGAATGAAATGTCCATGCTGTGGACTATTAGTCGCCAGACTCTTGGTGCGGCCGTAGCGCTGAACTGTGATGAACAGCTGAACGGAGCAAGGGGTCCGCATGCCAGCGTGGTTGTTAGCAGATGGTACGGTCCGGGGCCAAGGAGATGGGAGGGTGAGGTGGGGGGGGTGAGCCGGGGTGTCGGCCTGACAGGGAACACTAATAAGGTGTGATATAACCGGAGTGATGAGCTGGTGCATTTCACACCTTGTGTTTATTCTGTGCACCAAGGAAGGTTGTGTGTGTGTGTGTGTGTGTGTGTGTGTGTGTGTGTGTGTGTGTGTGTGTGTGTGTGTGTGTGTGTGTGTGTGTGTGTGTGTGTGTGTGTGTGTTTGTGTGTCTGTGTGTATCTCTCTCTCTCTCTCTCTCACTCTGTCTATCAATTCAATTCAAAATAGTTTTATTGGCATGGAAAATAAACATTGACATTGCCAAAGAAGTTTAAAAATCAAACAAAGAAATAACAATAGCAATGTAGGACTAGTCAAATATAAAAAATATATTAGATAGAGATCTGTCTGTCTGTCTGTCTGTCTGTCTGCTTGAAGACCGCCATGTTGTGTATGAACACGTCTTCCTCTCCTCATCCCCTCCAGAACGACCTGCACCGGGCCATCCAGAGGACCAACTCCGCCATGTTCAACCAGGTGCTCATCCTCATCTGCACCCTGCTGTGTCTGGTCTTCACCGGGTGAGTCTCCAGCCTGGACCCTGTTCACTGTGTCACCTCCATACTGAACCCTTTTCACCATGTAACCTCGATACTGAACCCTGTTCACTGTGTCACCTCGATACTGAACCCTTTTCACTGTGTCACCTCGATACTAAACCCTTTTCACTGAGTCACCTCGATACTGAACCCTGTTCACTGAGTCACCTCGATACTGAACCCTGTTCACTGTGTCACCTCGATACTGAACCCTTTTCACTGAGTCACCTCGATACTGAACCCTTTTCACTGAGTCACCTCGATACTGAACCCTTTTCACTGAGTCACCTCGATACTGAACCCTGTTCACTGAGTCACCTCGATACTGAACCCTGTTCACTGTGTCACCTCCATACTGAACCCTTTTCACTGAGTCACCTCGATACTAAACCCTTTTCACCATGTCACCTCGATACTGAACCCTTTTCACCATGTAACCTCGATACTGAACCCTTTTCACTGAGTCACCTCGATACTAAACCCTTTTCACTGAGTCACCTCGATACTAAACCCTTTTCACCATGTCACCTCGATACTAAACCCTTTTCACTGGGTCACCTCGAACCCTTTTGCCAACTACTAATATTCATAATGTACATAAAAGTGGCTGAACAATCTTCTCTCTCACCACATAGCGTGACAGCTTACTGACAGGAACATGTGATGAGAACAAACATGACGACGGCAATCTTGTTTTCAATTATAGGCAACATTGTATTGTATTTTCAAATGCATCGACTTTCGGCCATCCAGAGTGTAATTGAAAAAAAAAAACCAGGATGGTTTGGGAGGTGTTCGAACGCTACCTCAACTGTAAAAAGTGCTGAAAAGGCTAAAACATCCACCTGAAGGTACAAACGCAATTGATTCTGAAATCAATTTCAATTATCTGGAGGCCAGGCAGTAAATGTGAAAGATTACATCACACACCATGAAGACTGGGCTCAGAAGGCCAGCACTCTCAATCTCTGTTAACCTTTCCCACGAATGTCAATACAAATATCAACAATTTATTTATTCATATATTCCTTATATTCAATTTATGTATTCATATATTCATTATATTCAATGTATGTATTCAGATATTAATTGTTATTATTATTATTATTATTATTATTATTATAAGTAGTATTACAAAAAATATGAACACTAATACTTAATAATAACAATAATAATAACAATAATGACAATAATAACGAAATAACAAAAATAAATGTATATAGCAATATTAATCTACACATTTAGAAAATTTAAGAGAATAAGGTGTGATTTAAACTCAGAGCAACAACCACAAAGTATATATAATAAAACTTCTGAGAGTGGTGACTTATAGTAACTACCACCAGAGATTTAAGGCTCTAACTTTTTCTTTACGTATCTTCTTTATTCTGGTCCGCTTTTGCCCCCTCCTCCTAGAGGCTGCTAATGGGAAAACGTACATAGCCTGTAACAGACAAAACAAAGACAGGCAGTAAGGTGCATCAGACAGGGCATTCGATGGCGGTACATGTAGTGAGAATGTCTAATGGCGGTCAGAGTATCGCTATCGACCATGATGAGTGAACCATTATTCGTCAGCTGTGAAATCCAGCCGACCATTTCACTTCAAGTGAGAACAGTGGTACTTTGAAAGGCCTATTCACTTTTTACGGTAGGACAAAATGGTTGTAGAATATAGATATTTATCTCGTTCAAACAGGGCCATTGGGTGTGTTGTTTATGATACCGAACACAATACTGACCTAGCTGATAAGAGTCAGTATGCAAGTAGTGTGGTACCGAACACAATACTGACCTAGTATACTGATATATTAGTATATTAGTGATCAGTATTATACTAATACTGATCACACGGTTTAGAGCCATTTGGTACTTTGGTTTGGAGATCGATCAGATAAGCAAAAGAATCAACTGCAAGAATTTCAGATTTCAGATTTTCTTTATTGTCTATCAAAAGCGTTGACAGAAAATCAACTTTATACACACATGGCTCACGCCGTAAAAAAACATTAAACCAATAAAAACAACAGAGAATTTACAAAAAACAAAAATAATATCGGAACAAGGTCAATTACATTTTTTTGTTGGAGATGTCGCTGGCAGCGGGAATAAAGGAATTTGTATAGGGGAAAAAAATGAAATACATGAAGTAAAAGGAAAATTGCAAAGCTACACAGCGGAGCTGACTTGAACCCGGTCCGCTTCCCCCCACTGCAGGGCGTGCGGCATCCAGCATCTGGAGCGGGCCGGGAAGAACCTGTCCCTGTTCAACTCCTTCTACTTCTGCATCGTCACCTTCTCCACGGTGGGATACGGCGACGTCACCCCCCAGATCTGGCCCTCCCAGCTCCTGGTGGTCTTCCTCATCTGCGTCGCCCTTGTGGTCCTCCCACTGCAGGTGAGGATGATGATGAGGATGAGGATGAGGATGATGATGATGATGATGATGATGACGATGATGATGATGATGATGATGATGATGATGATGATGATGATGATGATGATGATGATTACACTGTCATAACAACATTATGGATCGTCAAAGAGAAGCAGGTTTTATTAGAGAGGAGAGATCATAGGCCCATGTCTACTGGGAGGTTTGGCGGAAATTAAAACGGAAAGATATTTGATGGACGAGTTAATTACTGGGAGTAACCCGATACTTGATGTCCAGAGGCTTGCGGTACCTACAGTTCTGCAGAGGCTTGCAGTACCTACAGATAATATCACATCGTATGTAATATGATGTGATATTGTTTTTTTAAATGTGTATTTAAAACAAAGACACATCAACGTCAAAAACAAAGACACATCAACGTCAAAATAATACATCCATAAATAAAATTGGAATCATAAAAATGCCAATAAATAGAAGAGATATAAGTAATAAATAACACATACTGTACTGATGAGGTGTGTATTTTGTAGCTGCAGAGTCAAATTGGCTGACTGTGGCGAACTGTGTGAAGACGTCTGAAGAAGTCGTGCTGCGCTCCGGTCCCTCCGTTAAAACTTTATGAAGTCTCTTTTTTTTTTACGAGAGCCTTCATGAGCCCCTTGGTCACGTGGGCAGCTTGATGTTCCTCAAGTGTCAACGGGGGAAATAAAAGCGCGCACATCGGCAACGTTAATATGCTTTACATTATAGATAGCCTGTCTGTCTTGTCTATCTTTATGGAGACAGACAGACCGACAGACAGTCTTTTCTTTCGTTTTTTATCGATTATGGTTATTGATGTCGTTACTGATTGTTGTTGTTGTTGTCGTCGTCAGTTTGAGGAGCTGGCCTACCTGTGGATGGAGAGACAGAAGTCGGGGGGGAACTACAGCCGGCACCGCGCCCAGACGGAGAAGCACGTGGTTCTGTGCGTCAGCTCCCTGAAGATAGACCTGCTCATGGACTTCCTCAACGAGTTCTACGCACACCCAAGGTTACAGGTACAGGCTTTACAGCGGCCCGCCGGGGCCAAAAATGATATTGTGAGGGGCGCCAGGTCTTTTTTTAAATAGCTGTCTCAAGTCGATTTCATACAATTGAGCATCTGCTCGATTTTATCGTGTTTTTTTGTAGAGGGGGAGAAAATTAAAAGCTGCTTAGTTTATTTACACGTTTGGGAGTTTTACAATTTTACAATAATAAAAAAATCAGTTAGTACTACTATGTGGTGATCCTGTGTTGTAGGACTACTACATTGTGACCCTATGTCCTGTGTTGTAGGACTACTACGTTGTGACCCTATGTCCTGTGTTGTAGGACTACTACGTTGTGATCCTGTGCCCCACGGAGATCGACATCCAGGTGCGGCGCATCATGCAGATCCCTCTGTGGTCCCAGAGGGTCATCTACCTCCAGGGGTCTGCACTCAAGGACCAGGACCTCATGAGGGCCAAGTGAGGGCTGACCACCACCATGTTCACTATTCAGTCAAGACAATGTTGTTGGACTGGTTTAGGGTTAGAATGTGGTTTTAGGGTCAGGGTTTTGGTTTTAGGGTTTAGTTTGACGGTTAGGGTTTGGTTTGAGGGTTTAGTTTTAGGGTTAGGGTTTAGGGTTAGGTTAGGGTTAGCTTAGGGTTTGGTTTTAGGGTTTGGTTTTATGGTTAGAATATGGGTTTAGGGTTAGAATATAGTTTTAGGGTTAGGTTAGGTTTTTGGTTTTAGGATTGGACTTTTAGTTTTAGGGTTAGGGTTTAGTTTTAGGGTTGGTGTTTAGTTTTAGGGTTAGGGTTTAGTTTTAGGGTTGGTGTGTTAGGTTTCAGGGTTTGGTTTGAGTTATAATAGTGTAATTGTAGTGTGACTATTTTCCAAATACGTGTTAATATTACGTGTGGGATACGTGTGAGGATATTTTGGATAAAGTTTCATCTTAATGAGGTGTGAAATTGTGCCTGACACACCAGTACATCCTGGTGTGGGTGGGAACGTCATCATTTGCGCAATTAGTCTTATTACAACCTCGCAAACTCCTTCATTTGCATGTAACAAAATGCGAGCGATAAACGCCCGGCCCAATTTCACGCTTCAAAATTCAGCTTACTGTGAAAACAATCTGGCCAGCCGTCTCAGCACTTGGAAACACTTTACTCTTGTTCTGCTCATTGCCTCATAATCCCTTCATGTAGAAACAGGGTGGTTATGGTTGAGATGTGCTCATTGACTCTGACCGGAGGTTAATAGAAGATAATTGCACCTGCCCTTTCTTCTGGTGCACAGATAATAATTAAACAGTTTTAGGGTTTTGGAAGTAGGCAGCTTACAAGCTATGATCAGACATTTTGTGTTTGCAGTTTGTCTTCAATGGAAAACAGGAAAATGGATTTCATGCATCAGACACAGTTTTAATGTGAGCCTGACATGATCAAAGTCAGCCAATAACTATTTAACAAATTACATGACCAAATTGTTCTGCTCTCGCTCTCTCTCTCTCTCTCTCTCTCTCTCTCTCTCTCTCTCTCTCTCTCTCTCTCTCTCTCTCTTTCTCTCTCTGTCTCTCTCTCTCTCTGTCTGTAGGATGGACGATGCAGAGGCTTGCTTCATCCTCAGCAGCAGGAATGAAGTGGACCGGACAGCCGCAGTAAGCCCCCTTCATCACCCTTATGGTTATTTTTATAAATCATTTGCCCCCATACAGCGTTAAGCATCTCCTTTCGCACACCACTTGTTATCATGGAGGAGTGTGTGTTACAGTCCAAATAAATCTAGGGAGCTGACAGACGTTTTCCAGGAGACTGTTTTAAAAACTCACAGATAGACAGGTTTATTTCTCTGTAGAAAGAAAATGGAAGCAGATTCAATTTAAGATTGTCTCTTACCCTCTCTCTTAATCTGTCTCTGTCTCGCTGTCTCTCTGTCTCTCTCTCTCTCTCTCTCTCTCTCTCTGACTCTCTGTCTCTCTCTCTCTCTGACTCTCTGTCTCTCTCTCTCCAGGACCACCAGACTATTTTAAGAGCTTGGGCTGTGAAGGACTTTGCGCCAAAATGTCCTCTCTACGTCCAAATCCTCAAACCGGAAAACAAATTCCACGTGAAGTTTGCGGGTAGGGGCCGTTCTCCTCGTTCGCTCCTTCATCGGAAGTAACTAGGAACTAAAGCTGTCAGATAAATGAAGTACAAAAAAGTACAATATTCGCCTCTGAGATGCAGTGGAGTAGAAGTATAAGGTAGCAGAAAATGGAAATAATCAAATGTACTTATGTAAATGTACTTAGTGTGTTGTTGTTCTCCCAGATCACGTGGTTTGCGAGGAGGAGTTCAAGTACGCCATGTTAGCGCTGAACTGCGTGTGTCCCGCCACGTCCTCGCTGGTCACGCTCCTCGTGCACACCTCCCGAGGACAGTGAGTACACCACACCAGCTTCTCATTAACAACTCTGTGTGTGTGAGTGTGTGTGTGTGTGTGTGTGTGTGTGTGTGTGTGTGTGTGAGTTACACCCTCTGTTGTGCGTGTGTATATGGCAAAGCTTTGATTAATGTCAGAGAGAGAGAGCTGTTTTCTGTGCCTTTTTTTGCAGTAAAAGTTAGAAGTTAGAAGCAACAGAAAGCCGACTCATGGTTTTAACTTTCACAGCCAATTACTTACCGAGTGGACCTCAGTGGATGCAATATGAATCACGTCTATGAAAGCCTAGCGATAAATTGCAGACTTGTTTCTTATTGCCATAAATCCGCCTGTTGTTTTCTTCCAATTCGGCGGAGATCACCAAGAAATATTTGCTGCTGTAGACATGGGTCTCTGACTGGGCTGCCTTCCCAGGCGCCGCTTCCCGGGGTGGTTTAGGTTGACAGGTCCGGGAACACGGTGTGTCATGGCTGGTAGTCCTGGAAAGGTCAAGGGATTGATTTCAAGAAGTGAATTAAAACCGGTTTGCACACGGACTCCCCTGACCTTTGTTTATCTCTCTCTCTCTCTTTAGAGAGAGAGAGAGACATAGAGAGAGACAGAGAGAGAGAGAAAGAGAAAGAGGGAGGGACGGACTGACAGACAGATAATTAAATGAGGGGCTTACTGGTTAAGGTTATTAACCTTAACTTAAGGTTAAGTTGATTGAAGCAGTCTTAAGGGTAGAAGTCTCACGCGTCACTCAAACAGTCACAGGCACTGAAAGCCACCGAGCCGAAGCCTCGGAGACGGCGGGAGGCGTGCCAGCTGTTAAACAAAACTCGATCGATGCTCGTAAAGTGCATTTGTGCGTCCATAGGGGTTAGAGAAAATCAGGCCGGCCAACCCCGGTACGCCTACGTCTTTTAAATGCCTCCCTAAAACATCTTTTTTATCGCGCAATGCAAAGTACTGCCAGCATCAGGGTCACAGTATCGGCTACACTTGTGAAGCACTTTACGCTTGTGCTTTATAAGTAAAGATTTGTATTAATATTATTAGTGTTATTACATGATGATGTCTGGGTCGCAGGGAGGGCCAGAACTCTCCAGAGCAGTGGCAGAAGACGTACGGCCGCTGCTCCGGGAACGAGGTCTACCACATCCGCCTGTGCGACAGCAAGTTCTTCGGCGACTACGACGGGAAGAGCTTCACCTACGCTGCCTTCCACGCCCACAAGAAGTGAGCGATCATCACACCTGAATACGTGTGTGTGTGTGTGTGTGTGTGTGTGTGTGCGCGTGTGTGACACTTATGTATTGTGTCCGATGCGTTGAAGAGAATCCCTCAGTGTTATTCATCAGCACAAATATGAATGCGCGTTCCCTGAGTTAGCGTGACAAAGCCTCTAAATATTTCGCCTCATTGCATTTGGCTGACACTCCAAAGAGACTCGCAAGGTAGTGCTGAACACACAGTCAAAGCAAACAATTGAAATTGCAGCGGCTACAAAAAATGCACAAGTGCTGCGCAACCTAGTTTGAAAAACTGGACAGTTGGGAATCAGGAAGAAACAAGGTCATCTGCTGTTCTGCGAGGCTGTCTTTCTAATAGCACACAGTGGAAACACACATTAGTATAGTACAGCATTGACTGGCAGATGTCCATGCATACATAGAAGACCCTAAGCTTGTCTTAAATCATGATTTTTTAATTCATACATATATAGAGAGAGAGAGGGACGGACGGACAGGCTGACAGACAGATCATTTAATGAGAGGCTTACTGGTTAAGGTTATTAACCTTAACTTAAGGTTAAGTTGATTGAAGCAGTCTTCATAGAAGACCCTAAAGCTTGTCATTTGTCTTAAATCATGATTTTTTTATTCATAAATGTTTTCTAGGGGGTCTTGAAAAGGACTTTCTGTCGTACTGGACCGGCAAATCCTCAAAACGAGCAGATTTATTTCAAAGTGGGGGGGGCGGTCATAGTCGTCGTCGACGTATATATCGTCGCTTAAAATATTTCCCTAGCGTATCGTCGCAATGTGCAAATAATAGCAATAACCGACCGGGACGCCGACCCCGGCAGGTACGGCGTGTGTCTGATCGGCGTGAAGCGGGAGGACAACAAGAGCATCCTGCTGAACCCGGGTCCGTGCCACATCATGGCCGGCGCCGACACCTGCTACTACATCAACATCACCAAGGAGGAGAACTCCTCCTTCATCTTCAAGGAGGAGGAGGAGAAGCACAACAAGCGCATGTCCATCTCGGGTCTCTACGACGCCCCCTCCAGGATGCCAGTGCACAACATCATCGCGAGCATGGGTGAGAGGGGGGGGGGGGGGGGGGGGGGCGGGGGGAGGGAGAGGGGGAGAGCGAGAGAGAGGGGGGGAGAGAGAAAGAGGGGGAGAGAGAGGGAGAGAGACAGGGGAGGGGGGGGGGGGGAGAGATGACAGAACAGTTTTTGGAGTTTCTGTAAGATGTGCTTCTGTAGACTGAAATAGATGCATAAAGGGAGGCATGCGCTGTCTCTCTCTCATGCTCTGTCTCTCTCATGCTCTGTCTCTCTCTCATGCTCTGTCTCTCTCTCATGCGCTGTCTCTCTCTCATGCTCTGTCTCTCTCTCATGCTCTGTCTCTCTCTCATGCTCTGTCTCTCTCTCATGCGCTGTCTCTCTCTCATGCTCTGTCTCTCTCTCATGCTCTGTCTCTCTCTCATGCTCTGTCTCTCTCTCATGCTTTATCTTTTCTTTTGCCGGCTGACATCGTTGTGTTGTGATTTTCTTTGCCGTGCGAAAGCGACTTCTTATGGTGAGTTGGCACAGAGACGCTGCTCGCATGACGCTGTGTGTCGCATACATCATGTTCAGTGATATATGATACATGTATAATATGTTAATGTTGCGTATGTGTTTGCACATATCACATTTTCACAAACAGGTTGGCTTGCATGCATGTTACTCATGCTTTTAGGACTCATGCAGATTGCTGGGTTAGAGGAAGGAAAGAGATGAGTGTGTATGTGATCATGTGGTGGTGGTGGAGTTGAGGCTGAGGTTTTGAAATGAATAATATATAAGGCTTCTTTTTACAGAGAAGGTCCAGAGAAGTGTTATCGATCGATATCTTTCATCACAGTTTCAATTCTTTGATCAAATTCAAAGTAATCCTGCCTGGCGGTGAGAGGTGTGAACCTGTTATTGAATCTGTAATCCATCTTCAACGGACAATGCAAATGATCTCCATAGATACCAGCCAGGGGCTAGAGTCCGCAGTGATTACAGGAGGAGGGACATTAAGGAGGGACAATATGTCACACCAAGCACACCATGAATACAGCATACAGCAGTGGACCACATAAAACACAGAACAAACTACACTTTGCCCTTCACTATTAGCTCATGGTCCATTCGTCAGTGGAAGAAAAACTAGGGGTCCATCAACATGGTAGTCATAGGAAAAAAAAGAAAAATTCTGTTCAATTCAAGTCAATTCAAAAGTTAAATGACCACACAGCCAAGACTGGTCCAATTTTTCCCCCGGTACATCAAAGACATAACACACAACACACATAACTCAAAGTGCAGTGCAGTATGTCATGGGATAACCTGGATGGAAGAAGGTGTTGTGAGTTTAATGTCCGTACTGCACTGGGGGGAGAAGCTGCTTCTGCTGGGGATGTCCGGAGACGGAGACATGGACTTATGGATCCTAATTGAAATGATAATGGTGAATAAATAACATTGACATCACGACCTCACTGTTCCAGGAACAGTGGCCATCGATTTGCAGAACCCGGACCCCCCCGAGGACAGCAGCAAGTTGGTCCTGCCCACGGAGAACGGCGGTGGGGGGGGCAGCAGGAGACCCAGCATCGCCCCGGTCCTGGAGATCGCTGACTCCTCCGCCATCCTGCCCTGCGACCTCAGCGACCAGCTGGAGGACAGGACCAACCAGTCGGACGAGGAGGGCTCGGTGGGCTCAGAGTAAGTGTCCAATTGGGCAGGGAAGGGGTAGAAGTAGGCGGGGCTTAGAGGTTGAAAACTTTGTTCTTAGTTTACCAGTGCTGGTCAAAGTTTGCGTTCGCTGTTGGCCAATGGGAAGACGATGCTTTTATTTTAGTTATCAGTCCTCTTCTGGATCCGAGATGAATGGTCGGCCGTATCTCGTTAGTTGTGGTTCCACCGGTCAGGTTGTTTCCAGCATAGACCCGCTCCTAACGCGCGTTACATAGACCCCCAGCCCCCAGCAACATGATTGGTCGAAAATACATTTGAACTGAATAGAGCCTGTCTGCCATGCTTTTAGATGTTATTCTGAAGTCTGATTTGTGAGAGCCCTTGTCCTTATGCGTCTGCCGGGGAGGATGGATGGGTCTAGAGCAGTGGTCGTAATGCGTGTCATGATTTTTTAATGCAGTGGCCCTGTGAAGAACGACTTCCTGGGGGAGAGGTCAGCACTTGCTCTCCATTGACTCCCGCGAAGGTCTGACCTGTCATACTTAGTGGCGTATCAATCACCGGCCTGACAGGCTCTGGCCACTTCGTGCCAATTGTCTTCAGCTTTAGTTTAATGAATTCCTTTTTTTAATGGTGTATAAAAACCATCCGGGCGAGGCCTTCCCAGTCTGTGGTCTGCAAGGGCACCGCAAGTGCTCTGTATAGAGAGGCCTAATTGAAAATAAAATAATAAATAATATAATAATACAATGAAATAAATAATAGAATAGAATAATAAAATCAAATCGCCGTATCGTATAGTATTATGGCTTCATATTAATTAAAATGTAGATGACTTCCTGTGAATAGTGGCGGATAATACATTTTGTCCATTATATACTTAATTGATTTTTTTCTATATGAGAGATGATGAGAGAGCAGAATGTGCGGTTGGGAAATCAAGGGAAATACTCTGGTCTCGGCGTTACAACTGGTTGGCCAACAGTGCCACCATGTGGTGGTACCCGGATATTGAAGTGCACCAACGGTTAACGCAGTTGTCGTTTGCTGAACAAATAGGTCAATATCAGGAATGCGCAAGAGGCTGGAATGCATTTATTACAATGGAAATACATTTATTCCCCTACTTTATTATTTTTGGTGTATTTTTGCTATAGTTTTGTGAAGGGATACCCTCCCAACTCGCCGTACATCGGCAACTCCCCGACGCGGTGTCACCTGCTGCCTCAGAAAGCGGAGCTCTGCTGCCTCCAGCTGGACAAGGTGAGACATTACACCCTGGGAAACACATTACTTATAACTCATATATTACAGAAATAGCAATTAAAGTAACACTCCGTTGTGTTGCTCTTTGGGTTGTGTCACAGACTATTTATTATATTCTATTTATATGATTTATATTTGACTATTTGGACAAAAGCGTCTGCTAAATGCCCTAAATGTAAATTGTAAATGTATTTGTACTGTATTTATATACCATTATAACATTTACAACTTATCATTTTAACAAATTTAAATGCTTTCAGAAGGGGTTTAAAAAAAGAAAAATGAGGAATGTATAATATGCTATAAAGCTTAAAGTCTTTAGTCTGTATTTAATAATGATTTCTGTCTGCCTGCCGGCCTGCCTGCCTGTCTGTCTGTCTGTCTGTCTCTCTACCCGCCTGTCTGCCTGTCTGTCTGCCTGTCTATTTGTCTGTCTGTCTGTTGGTGCCCGGTTCAGAGCTGCACTCACTGCAGCTTCGAGGACGCCAAGGCGTACGGCTTCAAGAACAAACTGATCATCGTGTCGGCGGAGACGGCGGGCAACGGCCTCTACAACTTCATCGTCCCTCTGAGGGCGTACTACCGGCCCAGGAAGGAGCTCAACCCCATCGTCCTGCTGGTCGACAACAAGTGAGCCCCCCCCCCCCCCCCCCCCACCCCCCATAGAAACCTCCTCCTCCACCGCTGCTGCTGCAGTGGACGTTATACCATGATCTGATGTGCTGGAGACATTTTTGATGTTTGTAAAATTGATTTTAGACCGGATGATTGCGACCTGTATCTCATTCGTTTGGATAGAAGAGAGATCAAAGTTTGGAGATTAAAAGAATAGCAGTCGGAAATGTATTTTCACCTATGGTTGATTTTACCATACGTCAAGAACAAACGAGAGGGGAAAATTGCTTTACAAATTCTCAGTGATAGAAAAAGATAAGGCTAATACCATAACATCGAAGGTAATACATTTAAAAAAGATTGCTGGTTTGGCAGTCATGTGTTTGTGTGTGTTTTAAATCATAAGACAGAGCTTGGGCAGTAGCTCCACCACTTCTCCACACGCTGCGCTTCAATCATGTCTAGAAACTCTGCAGGGAGGTGGAATCAGATAAATAATAAAGGAAACCCAGAAACCTCAACCATGTGAGACAACATACAGTCTCTTTCGCTGTCTCTTGCTGTGTGTGTGTGTCTCTCTCCCCGTGTCTCTCTCTCTCTCGCTCTCTCGCTCTCTCGCTCTCTCCCTCTCTTTCTCACTCGCTCTCTCGCCCTCCCTCTCTCTGTTTCCATAGCAACCGTTCATAATCCTCCCATTACCTGAAGAGAGCTGCATCTCATCGTGTTATGAAACTATTCTCTAATGAGGACTTTTTTCAATCAATTTGTATTAGATCATTATTGTTATTATTAATACGGTTATTGTTGTTGATATTATTATTATTATTATTATTATTATTATTATATTAATACCGTTAATTTGATCCTGATGTGTCTCGCAGGCCTGATGACCACTTCCTGGAGGCCATTTGCCGTTTTCCACTGGTCTTCTACATGGTCGGCACCATCGATAAGTAGGTGGAATCAACACCGACACGCGCTAATTAATAAAGTTGTGATGTATCCAAATCAAAGCATTTAGTCACCGGATGATTTGGATGACTTACATGATTTGGGATTTCAACGATTGCGATTTCCCCACCTCACCTGTTAGACCCGACCCAGCGGCAGGTTCCTTCTCACCTCACCTGTTAGACCTCACCTCACCTGTTAGACCTCACCTCACCTGTTAGCCCACACCTCACCTGTTAGCCCTCACCTCACCTGTTAGACCTCACCTCACCTGTTAGACCTCACCTCACCTGTTAGACCTCACCTCACCTGTTAGCCCTCACCTCACCTGTTAGACCTCACCTCACCTGTTAGACCTCACCTCACCTGTTAGACCACACCTCACCTGTTAGACCTCACCACGCAACACAGGCTAGCATACAGGCTTTAGCATGCAGGCGCATTAATACTCAAAATGAATTGTTATGCGGTCACAGGTGTGTGCTTATAGTGAGCATTTCACAAAGGCTTCGAGCCAATCAGAAGCGAGGTCCGGGAACTATCCGTTTTCTAATTATCCTCATGAGAAGGTGAATGGGACCCATTCTTCTGTGCTGACTGCTGGTTGTGTCTGACTGGTACGTGGGGCAGCCTGGACCACCTGCTGAAGTGTGGGATCATCTACGCTGACAACCTGGTGGTGGTGGACAAGGAAAGCACCATGAGCGCCAAAGAGGACTACATGGCCGACGCCAAGACCATAGTCAACGTCCAGACCATGTTCAGGTAATTCTTGGCTGTTAATGTTAATGGACCGCACAGCATTAACATAAGACTCCGTCGTCCTTATAGTTGACATGATTGCGTCTCTTTAGTTGTTCTTTTATGTATAAGTCGATTGTGTGAATAATGCATATTGTGGGCTCTGGTAAATCACACGACTCTCTTTTATGGATGCTGCTCAACACAGATGTTGTGTTTAATGGGATGAACGCAGCATGACTTGGAGACAAAGGGAATGTAATTGATGTCATTAATGAATGCCTTGCTTGGTGCGCTGATGATCACACTGCACTCTCCTTGCATTGCTCTCCCTCTTTGTCTCTGTCTCTCTTTCTCTTGCTCTCTCTCTCTTGTCTGTCTGTCTGTCTGTCTGTCTCTCTCTCTCTCTCTCTCTCTCTCTCTCTCTCTCTCTCTCGTTGTCTGCCTCTCGTTGTCTGCTAGGTTGTTCCCTAGCCTCAGCATCATAACAGAACTCACCCACCCCTCCAACATGAGATTCATGCAATTCCGAGCCAAGGACTGCTACTCGCTGGCTCTGTCTAACAGAGACAAGGTGTGTGGGAGTGTTGTTGTGAAACAACAAGATGTGATAAAATACACACAGTGAGATATGGTAAAATACACACAGTGAGATATGATAAAATACACACAGTGAGATATGATAAAATACACTCAGTGAGATGATAAAAAAACACAGTGAGATATGGTAAAATACACACAGTGAGATATGGTAAAATACACACAGTGAGATATGATAAAATACACACAGTGAGATATGATACAATATACACAGTGAGATATGATTACAAAAAACACACAGTGAGATATGATAAAATACACTCAGTGAGATGATAAAAAAAACAGTGAGATATGGTAAAATACACACAGTGAGATATGATCAAATACACACAGTGGGATATGATATCATAAAATACACAGTGAGATGATAAAAAACACAGTGAGATATGATAAAATACACACAGTGAGATATGATAAAATACACACAGTGAGAGATGATAAAATACACACAGTGAGATATGATAAAATACACACAGTGAGATATGATAAAATATTCACATGAATGTTGCAAAGACGCTGTCACACCTCTTCCTATTGTTAAGATATTTTAAGGCTAGGAGGACAGACAGTCAGGTAATGGGCGAAGAGGACTCAGGCTCACTGCAGGAATAATTGGCGCTATGCGACATTAAGCTCCTACGCTTCATGCAATATTATTTTTACTCCTCGAGGGGTGACTGGTGTCTGAGCTGTGAAGCACTCTGGATGTTGTATTAGTTATAGAGAGACACACAAATCAACCAATCTCCAAGTTGGTGTTGTGATTATTTTCAGCAACATTTATTTTGAAGTAGGGCTGTCAATCGATTAAAATATTGAATCGCGATTAATCGCATGATTTGTCCATAGTAAATCACGATTAATTCGCACATTAATCGCACATTTCTTATCTGTTCAAAATGTACCGTAAAGGGCATAATACACATGGGAGTGGACAAAATAAGTATAGCCTAACTGCAGTATCTAAGAGTCCTATTTCTGTAATTTTCTTTCTTATACTCTCTTTTCACTGTTTCCTGCTCACTTTATTACCACATTTTTGGACACATTAATGCAGTGCTGGCCTTTTTAGACGGGCGCGATGCACGTCCGCTAGACATTCATTTTCAATGAGAGACGAACGGCGCGTGGCAGAGGAGCAGTTAGCGGATTCTGATAGCCGAGTTGTTGGGCGATGCTTCTCCACACGTTGTCCTTCAGTCCATTGTCTTTATAATTTGTATGTCCTTTATCAAATAGTACAGGGTGATGAGAAACACAAAAAATCAACAGGTCCGCCATTGTAGTGACGTTACATCCGTTTCCGCACGCACACAACGTGATTGGTTGATGCCTTTGTTTTCAGTGGTAGTACTCTAAGTAGCCTAAAGTAAACTATTTATTGACACGCAAATTAATCGCACGCCCCTAATGTGTAAAGACCTGAAGTGTGCGTATCTTTAAGTTCCAAGATAGACAGCGAGATAGGAGGAGATGAGACAAACAGCATGTCCCCGGTTTATCTTGTCTTCTGCTACTGAAAAACTTGAATTCCCTTCAGGATGAACAGCGTTTGCATCTACCTCATCTGTCTCTCTGTGCACCCTGTGGCTCCCGCTCCCTGCGGCACGCTGCATCTCTGACCCGGTGTTGTATTATTCTGCAGATCGAGCGTGAGAAGGGCTCCAACCTGGCCTTCATGTTCCGCCTGCCGTTCGCCGCCGGCCGCGTGTTCAGCATCAGCATGCTGGATACCCTGCTGTACCAGGTGCTGGGCAGGAGGCTGGCTTCTCCTGACGTCATAGGCCTAGTTTGTAGGGGGGACATAGCTAGGGACATGTCCCCACCAATGTCATTGTCCATTGCAATCAAACTGAAAATGTATTTAGAGAGACATAGTGTTAAAATTAATCATCTCTGTCCTCCTCTTACAAAGCGAAACGACAGGTCTGCCAAATCGGCAATCTCTCCCATCATCTGATCTGCAATGAACTGGCCAATCAACCCTAAACCCTAACTGGAAACCCTAACCCTAATATGAAACCCTAACCCTAATAGGAAACCCTAACCCTAGTATGAAAACCTAACCCTAATACTAAGCCCTAATCCTAGTATGAAACCCTAACCCTAGTATGAAACCCTAACCCTAATAGGAAACCCTAACCCTAAACCCTAACCCTAACATGAAACGCTAACCCTAATCGGAAACCCTAACCCTAATAGGAAACCCTAAACCTAAACCCTAACCCTAACCCTAACATGAAACCCTAACCCTAATCGGAAACCCTAAACCTAATAGGAAACCCTAAACCTAACCCTTAACCCTAATAGGGAACTCTAAGCCTAACCCTAATTGGAAACCCTAAAACCAAACTCTAAAACTATCCCCAAAACCTAACCCTAAAAGGAAACCCTTAGTTATTAAACCACATTCTAACCCCAAAAAAGAAAGTGTATTTCAAGTTTAGGTTATTTACATAGCACACTTACAGAAAGTTGACTGACATGTCTTCAACAGTCGTTTGTCAAGGACTACATGATCCCCATCGCCAGGCTGCTGCTGGGCCTGGACACAACACCTGGATCTGGGTACCTGTGTGTTGTGAGTATAAAGTATTGAATTTGAATTGAATCGATGACTGGAAACTGTGAGTGTGCACTGAAGGCGCATGGTTTCTCTGTCTCCACGATCAGATGAAGGTAACGGAGGAGGATCTGTGGATCCGGACGTACGGCAGGCTGTTCCAGAAGCTGTGCTCGTCCAGCGCCGAGATCCCCATAGGGATCTACCGCACCGAGTCCCACATGTTCTCCACCTCCGAGGTGAGACTCGGACACAAACGGCTGCCTCCGTTTGTCCGCGAGGCAGTGCCAAACCCCCACACATCTTCCTCTGTTGACTCTTATTTCACAGTTTTTTCATCCCTTCAGCCGTTTTGTTTTCGCCATTGTTCGTTTTTTTCTCTGTCTCGTTTTCTTTTTACGTAACTTTTCTCACCTGTGCGCCTCTCTAACCTTTTTGTTCCATTATTTTAATGCCGTCCTCCTTTTCCTCCCTGCACCTTGTTTACTGGTCTCTTCTACCCACCTCCTGAACATTATGCTGTCTGTATGTTTTATTTATTTTTCTGATCTAATTTCTTCCTGCGCGCATGCCAAGTTGGTACCTTGTTGGTTTATTAAGCAGTTGCGATGCTGACCCGCTGGCTATTGGAATGGTGCCGGCTCTGCTTCCGTGGCTTACATGCGATTATGTATAATGTAACAGCGTTATTTACGCAGTCAAGGAAAAGCGGTTGTTTCTTTCCCCCCGTTTGCAAATAATTGATGCATACATGCTGTTTTTTTTTCATTTTTGCTGTGGATACCCTGCATGTTTCATCCTATCTTTTTATATATGTTTGGTTTGTCTGTTTGTCCTCCGTTGTTGTTGTTCACAGAACAAAGATGTCATCCCGCAGGTAAGAGAGCATGTTCTCTTATGTTAGGTTGACTTGTGTTTTGAAGTTTTCAGTCAGCTTTCATTTTCGCTGCTGGGCGAGACTGACTCTCTGTGATAACCGACCCTCTCATGTATACAAAACTCATGCCCTCGCCTAACTTCTACCATCCGACTTTTCCAGAGGCTTCAACACCCTTTTACACACAAACACGCACATACACTTTTCCAAAAGGCATGCACACACACACAGTCTCACTCACACACACACCCCCCACTCCCACACACCCCTACACACACACAAAAACTTTTCAATCTGCAGCTGCCGACGGGAACACACACACACACCATCAGTGTATTAACCCTTCCTCCTCCTCCTCCTCCTCCTCCTCCTCCTCCTCCTCCTCCTCCTCCTCCTCCTCCTACAGTCTCAGGTGTCCATCAACGTGGAGGAGGGCATGGACCCGCGGGCGAGGGAGCACCGCACCTCCTCCGACACCTGGAAGGAGAAGACGGCCCACCGCAACTCCACCACCAGCGACCACTCGGAGCACCCGCTGCTGCGGAAGAAGAGCATGCATTGGGCGCGGCGCCTCAGCAAGAAGACGCCCGCCAAACCAGCGAGCCGCGCCGAGAGCATCTCCCAGCAGCGGCTCAACCTGTACCGCCGCTCCGAGAGGCAGGAGCTGTCGGAGCTGGTGAAGAACCGCATGGAGTACCTGGGCCTGCCCACCGTGGGATACGGTGAGTGGGGCCCCCTGCTGGCAGCGGGATGTAACAGCAGCACACAACATCACTTCATAAAGGTACAACATGATGCAAGATTTGCGGTGGTGGAAAAAGGACTCTAGATCCCGTACTTCAGTATCTCCATTACATTTTGACTTAAGTAAACTCAGTGTTTGATCATTAATAATAATATAACAATATAAAAATGTGTAATGTAGCTGGTATAATAATAATAATAATAATAATAATAATAATAATAATAATAATAATAATAATAATAATAACAATAATAATAATAATAATAATAATTCATAATGCGATTGTGATTACACTGTATTGTCCATTTCAACCCAATCATCGCACTGCCTGTTTTAATGGAGTCTTGCCACAACGGTTATCCCTCACCTCCACAAAACCCTCCACTCCACTGTTAACCCTTTCATCGCCGCCCCACTATTAACCCTTTCATCGCCGCCCCACCGTTAACCCTTTCACGGCCCGTATCATCCCATCTGCCACGGCAGCCGAGACCACCGCTCCTCATCTCACGACACTCGCACATGCACAGCCACCCTCCTCTTCATCATCCTCATCCTCCTCATCACCACATGGATGCGTGCGGCCCTTCAAGCATGACAGAATGCAGGAGCATCCGACCTTTCGCCTGCTTTCCAGCCTTTCCTTCCCTCTGTTCTGAGCTCTCCCCCCCCACCCTCAGCATTCTCCCATAGTAAGGCAATAATAAAGGACCCTTAAGGAGAAAAGACCTGTGGGCGGATTCTCCAAAGTACCTTAGAAACACAAATCTTCGTAGATGCTGTTTTCTTTTTTGAAGAAAAACTGCTGTTCACCAAAATGATGTCTTGGGAATGTTAGTATCCTTCTTCTCGGAAAAAAGATTAAATGGGATTTGTTGAGATTAAATGGGATTTGTGAGAACTGAGATCTTACATTTCTGCTTGATTTTATTCCTAAATTTAAGATAGCCGTTTGCTTGTCCTAAGTTGTCACATTGAGAAGTTATTAATTGATAGTATCGATTTAATGGTTTTCATTGCTTCTATTTACAATAATTTTCCATCTCATTGTAAGGTGTTGCTACTCACTGATTCAAAATTTGCATGATATCACTTGATTGGGTTTCCACACATGGCCAAAAAGTGAGACTTAAGTAGCCTATTACTGCTACGTCCTCAACATTTCCTTTAAATGTTTAAACGCGATGTGCTCAGTCTCTCGGCGGTGCTGCTGAGTCGGCGTTGCTTTGAAAAGGAAAGGATTTAGAATTTGACTCTGTCAGTCTTTCTTTTCTCCTTGCATTGCTGCACGGCTTGTCCTGCATATCCCCTCACCTTTGACCCATCATTATTTTTGCAAACTGCGAATGCATTTCCCAGGCCGGCTGATCTTTATTCTTTTTTTACTTCCTCTCTCTCTCGCTCTCGCTCTCGCTCTCTGGCTCTACTGATCTTCCTTTGCTTCGACGTGTAGAGGATGTGTCTAACCTCACTGCAAGCGATGTCATGAACAGAGTAAATCTAGGATATTTGCAAGGTAATTTGTGTGCTATATATATACATATATATATATATACGTTTCAACAACAAGTCAGTTCAAGTGTTCAGTTTTGTTGGGGGGGGAGGTTTAAAACATGTTAATTTAAATGTTTTCTCTTAGTGCTGTAATGTCTACTGTCTATAGTGCTATCTGTGCAGGCCACATATAGCATTGCAGAGAAACAACTTCCCACACAAAAAAGAAGTGTATTTGTGTTGCATATGGCGTTTCGCTATTCGACATCTGTTTAGGCGAGACGCGCGTGCATTCCAGTTTGTCAACGATATTATAGCGATATTATAATATGGACGCTAACGATGATGTTACAACATGAACATGAAACAAGCAGGCTTGTTTGACCATTGCTGCCATTGCTTAGAGTTGCAGGCCATTTCAGAACAGCCTTACACAGAGAGGACCAGTCCGGCAGGTTAGCCAGCCCACAGCCCATCTGCTGCATGACTGTACCTGTGTGTGTGTGTGTGTGTGTGTGTGTGTGTGTGTGTGTGTGTGTGTGTGTGTGTGTGTGTGTGTGTATATGCGTATGGATGTGCACATGTGAACGCGCACGTGTGTGTATGTATGTGTGTGTGTGTGTGTGCTTGTATTTGAACGTGCACAAGTGTATGCACATTGTGTGAATGTATGTGTGTGTGCTTGTATGTGCGTGCGTGCGTGCCATGTATGCGTGCTTGTGTGTCTGTGTATGTGTGTGTGTGTGTGTGTGTGTGTGTGTGTGAGCGTGTGTTTCTCAGCAGAATGGTCGACAGACCAAACGCTCCACATGTTTCTCTCTCTTCAGAATATCTCTGTCTCCATCTCGTTGTGCATTGTGGTGGCGTCGTCACGCAGGGTTTTCCCAGAGTTTGGCTTGAGCGTGGAGCAGAAAGCATCCAGCCCGGAGGTCGAAGGTCAACTGACGGACGAGAACGTCGTAGTAGCGGGCGTTCAGGACACGTGTGCGACCTTTTTGCCAAAAAAAAAGGATGCTGTGTTTGCTGTGGGATCACCGCATTTCAAACACACCTTCGGTAACCATGGTAACAGTCAGGGACTTTTAGATCGCGGTTTCGGCCTCCACACCAGCGTACCTTTTTTAAATTTATTTATTTATTTTCCGGTGAACGAATCCTCCTGGGAGCGCCAGGTCTTCTGTCCTCCCGCGCTCCACATGCTTTCTGCTTCACTCTGGCGTTGATTTGAGTCGCACTGCGGTATTGTTCAGTCTGGCGTCTTGACGGGCGCTAGAGAGCATGCTCTTCTCGTCTCCGACGCGTCAGCGTGGGATTTTCGGGGGCTGATTGTCTTGCGTTGGCATGGCAACCTGATGGGTCGTGTTGTGTCGTTGCCAGTCCTGGCTGGTTTGCGTAGCGTGGGGGGGGGGGGGGGGTGGGGGTGATGCGTTTGAGGCCGCTATGACTTGCTACTGTTACTATTGCTCTGTCAGTGTGTGTGTGTGTGGGGGGGGGGGGGGCGTTGTGTGCATGCGGAGCGGTTTTTGAAGTGCCGCATGACGGGGTGTCAGCTTGTGGCAGGCAGCATGGGCCTCCCCCCTCCCTCTCTCTATTTCTCTCTCTCTCTGTCTGTCTCTCTCTCTCTCTCCCCCCCTTCTTTCTCTCTCTCTCGCTCTCTCTCTCTCTCCCCCCCCCCCCCCCCCCCCCCCCCCCGGTGTACCGCCCTGTCAGTAACAGTCAGCCCTTCTCTCTCTCCCACCCGCCCGGCTTTGTAAAGGGGGACCTGCAGGTGGGTGTTTCTAGTGACACGCATCACCTGCCCTCACTCCCTCGCTCGCCCCAACCTACTGGGGAAAACCTACCTAGCAACCTACCTAGCAACCTACCCAGCAACAAGCGAGCTCGCACTGCTGCAGGGGCGCATAGTTTAGGAGACACACACAAACACACACACACACACAGACTCAAACACATTTGCACATAATGCACAAACGCACAAACCGCTCACACACACATACTCAAATGCACACACACAGGCTGACAACAGAGGATGTTGGTAACTGAAATAATCTCAGTCTTCAATTCTAGATCCTGTGTAGATCACATCTTACTGGACTCCAATAAAACTAATATAAATATGATGGATCCAATCAAGGTTCGATCTCGGCCTAATTATTTCAGATTGTAAAAAATATGGAGGAAAGTTATACGATGGGACACGCCCGTTTCAGACTGGAACCGGTCGGCGATGGTAGTCCTCAGCACTCTCAGTACTTGTAGGGCTCCACATCACTCAACACTACGCACGGTCAAACACTGCACAAATCTCTACATTTCCCCACCGGTTAGACAGATCATTTGATGGCTAATGTAGTGTGTAATGGACCTGCCCAGGGGCCCGGGGTGGTGGGGTGGTGGAGGCCCCGGGTGGTGGGGTGGTGGGGTGGGGTGGGGGTGTGAAGACCTTGACTGTGTTTCTGTTGCAGACGAGATGAACGACCACCAGAACACGCTCTCCTACGTGCTCATCAACCCCCTTCCCGACACCATGCTGGAGCTCAACGACATCGTGTAAGAGACTCCGCCTACTTTACTCTATAACACATATAAAGTAAAAATAAAAACACAAAAACACAATCAGGGAAGACTATACTATATACTGTACGGTAATATATTGTACTTCACTATACTATACTGCACTATATTATACTATACTATACTGTACTATACTATACTATACTATACTATACCCTACTATACAAATATGCTATTATACTACAGTATACTAATAATGATAATAATAATACATTGGATTTATATAGTGCCTTTCAACAATCCCAAGGTGCTTTACAGTGGCGAGGTGAGACTCATAGTAATAGATATATCCTCTTCAAGGGAATTAAGTGATTTCTGTTTAAATCCGGGGATAAAGCTCTTACACTTTAAGTAAATAAAGTGTGGAAACAGGGCGGCCCGTCCGACCCAATAGACTCGGGGCTTTTCCGACTACAAGAGCAATTGTTTTGGCACGACCAATGACAGGACGTCATTAACGCAAGCGGCGAGTGAATGAACATTTAAGCTCCTCTGATTTCCGCGGTTCAACGTACAGAAGATCAATGCCCTCTTGGCCGCTGTGCTCTTCTATTTACATTCAGTCATTCAGCCGACAATTTAATCCAAGCCACTTAGGCTGGAGATATACTTGTTTTTAAGTACGCATCGGCCTTCGCATGACGGCTGCCTCGCACGTCCATCATGCAAACGCGGTATGGGGGATGTGGCGGGGTCAGGGGTCAGTACAACAATGGCGAAAGACACACACACACACACACACACACAGTTCAATACACACACAATCCGGAATAGACGTACATTATCTACGATGCCGCCGCTGTCGCTTTTTCTGCCGTGATCTCAGAACGAACAAGATAGTAACCTCCTTGCTCAACGATGCCTACAGGTAGACCGGTGGGACATTGGGATTGAACCCAGAACCTTTCGGCTGGGAGTCAAACACCCTATAGTAAACGCTACGCAATCCAGCACACAATGCTACATAGTTTTATAGTTTGTAGTTGTAGTTTGTAGTTTTAGGAGCAGCATTATAGCACTGCCACAGATAAAAGATGTAATCCAACGGGTTGCTGTGGCTGTTTGACCTGCAGGTACATCATCCGGTCGGACCCGCTGACCCCTGTGGACCCGGCCAGAGACTCCAAGAACCAGCAGGAGTTTGGCACAGAGGGCACCCGAGAGACCAACCTCTGAATCTCCGTGGAAACCCTGACCGCAACCCCTGCCCATCGCCCCCCCCAATCCCGCTCCCACGAACAAAAGACTAGCGACACAACGAAAATCACAACATCCTGATGCTCTCGACCCCCACACCCCCCCCCGCCCCCCCTCCTCCTCTCTCACAGATGAAGGCTCAGGAAGACCGACCTCTGAGGCTGGGAAGGGTTCATGGATGCTGGTCTTGATGCGCGAGAAGTCAGTCGTGTGTGTTGGCGCGTGGGTGTGTGTGTGTGTGCGCGTGTGTGTGCGTGTGTGGGTGGGTGTGTTGGCGATGAGATATCAATTCAACTTAGCTGCTAGTGAAGAACGAAGAGTGCCTCGTCATCGTCGTCACGTCCTTTTGACTCTCAATATCATCAATACTCCAATAACTCGCTTCAATACGTCTCATTATCACTCTCAATAACTCACCCACACGACGCAGAGCAGCGACTAGTTAGACAACAGCCCTGTAAAACGGCCAAAGCAAAAAAAAAAAAAAAAAGAAGGAAACTAAGCTTGGTTTTTGTAACATTGCATGTGTCTTCGGTCCCGTGTCCGCGTGTCGTGCGCTCTCCGTCTCGTGTTGCGGGACCCCGGGGGTCCAACACACACAGTTTGTATCGCATCGAATCTCAACTCAACCGTTGAAGATCCCAAGAAACACAGCGCCTTTCAAGTGGCCCATCGGGGTGTACAGCTGCGATGGGTTTGCGATATGCAAATACACACTAGATTAATTTATTAATAAATTAACTGTAAGCAGACACTGCGGTCAATTCTCTAAAGCGGCACATTGTACATTCATAACATAATTGTCAGAGATGTTTATAAAAAAGGAATCGGGGAAACAAGTCGGTCAACTATTGAACTGAAGACTTAAATGTCAGAGAAATTATTAGGTTGAGGAAAATACAATGGATTTAAACTGTAATAACAAACTATTTCAAACGTTATTTAGGTATATAGATATATTAACTATGCGAAGTTACTAGGCTACTGAAGTCTAGACAGGATGTCAAAGTCTGCAGAGGACTAAGCGGATCAATGGCCGATTTATTAACTTAGCTCTGAGCTGAAGTAGCTCCTTCATTTATAGGGAACCTCCACGAAGTAAAGGAAAGTAGGAAAGAGTTCATTCTCCTTATTAGACTTATCAGATCAAAACAATGGCATTTTCTAGGGAAATTCATATATTTCTAAATGTTAAAGGGTGGCGAATGAAAATAATGTATCATCCAAGTTTTATTTATATATTGATTTATACAATTGTATTTGGTTCTTGTTTGGGCAGATTGTTATCACGGTGTAACAAACTTTGTTTTATTCTCTATGAGCACAATTTCTATAATGTTATGGCATCGGTGAATTATTTTTCACTGTTGAGTTTCTGTGAGTTTATTGTACAGGATTGTTGAATCGTTAATTTATTTTCAAAAATATACATTTGTATCTATCCGTGCCATTCTTTAATCTCATATATTGCTTTGTAAATATATTGCCAACACATTATGTGCCACGATACCAACTCTGTCCTCATGTGGGTGTACATAATATTTATTATTTCTATTACAGCAACTTGTTGTAACCGGGCAAAGGAAATAGTTTACCTGTGAATATCTTTATAATGCCATTTTATAACTCTTCGGTGGTGTGACGTTGCAGTGTGCCTGGTTTGCTCAAATGGATTTGCACAGAGTGACAGAAAAGCGTCCACATCTGTCCACATCTGCCCCCCGCTCCCTCCCCCCTCCCTCCCCCCACCACCACCACCACCTCCACTCCAGGCAGCAGCAGCTGGTGTAGAAAACAGCGTCAATGTGTTTATTTCAAGCGTTAACCCTCGATGCTTTCCGTCCCACGATGCTTTTTTATTATTATTGGGGGTAAAAAAAAATTTAAAAAAGCAACGCAACACAACCGCTGCTCCTGTCCCATTAGAGCCGCCGTGTGTCGCCATGAGGAGGAGGAGGATGATGAAAAACCAGAACTTGAACTACTTTTTTTGCACTATGCGCTGTCGGGACGAAGCCGGTGAACAGCAGCAGCACGACCCTTTAATCTGAATCTACACGCTCCGGCAGACGTATTCGGCCGTCCCCGCGGACAGGCGCACCTGATCAGTTGTCCCAGTGTTGGCCCTCGTTCACTTTCAGTAGTATACTGTGGCTTCTTAGTCGTGAGCCACAGGGATGACTGGGAAGTATAAGGAGCATAAGGCGCGGGACTGTGTCAGTTGAAACCCATGCAAAGGTGTTTGGTTTTTTTTGTATGTCTTTTCATCGTTGTCGCTATTTGTCTCCGACTCTCTCTCTCTCTCTCTCTCTATATATATATATATGTATCTATATTATACACAAACAAACACCACGTGATTACGCCTGGTGCCATATAGGCCCTGGGCAGTTTACAGGTCAAGCGACGGATGATGGAGAGAGTGCATGACAATGACATCACCACAGAGGACGTGCATGACGTCATACGACAGGATAATCCTGTGCCATAACCCCCCTCCCATCCACCCCCCCCTTTGAATTACCCCCCCTTGAGCCAATAAGGGCCAAAACCTCCTTCGGACAAGAATTGCGTCCGTCTTTCCCTTAGACTATCCTATCTATACTGTAATACCACATGGGGCATGCAAACACAAAGAGCATGTTTTGATATCCTACAGCCTGCCAAGAAAGACATGTTTCTGTTTTTAATGTCTCTCACTGGTCTCATGTCTCAGAATAGACCCCCCCCCCCCCCCCCCCCCCCCCCCACGACCAGGGATGGACCGCTTGAGTTTTCTAACCGTATCATCTGACTGTGTTTCCATGGATGCACTGTGCATGTCCCGTGGGTGTGTGCCATGATGCCGTGTTCACCTTTACTCCCGTCGTGTTTCTAAGTCATTGTTCAAAGGGGTTGATCCATTTTGTACTATTTATATGAAGTCGTGCACTTCACTACAAGCAGAACATGAACAAATAAATGCTGCATGCAGCCATATATATTGAACCGAAATGATATTTTGTTTTCTTCCTTAATAATTCAGTGCATTTATATAGCGCTTTTCGAGACACCCAAAGTGCTTTGTGTGTGTGTGTGTGTGTGTGTGTGTGGGGGGGTATATGACACCTCATCCGCTGCCAGTGTGTAGCACCATCTGGGTGACGCACGGCAGCCAGTATGCGCCAGAACGCTCACCACACACTGGCTCAGCGGAGAGGTGAGGAATGAAACTATCCAATTAGATGATTAGATGGCCATGATGGTACAAGAGCCGGGTCGGGAATTTGGCCGGGACACCGGGGTCAGCACCCCTACTCTTGCGATGAGTGCCACGGGATCTTTAGTGACCACAGGGAGTCAGGACCTCGGTTTTAACGTCTCATCCGAAAGACGGTGCGCTAGACAGGACAGAGAAAGCCAGGCAACCAGGAAGTGACTTGGTAGAGAATGTTCCTGATTGGTTGTTACAACACGAGCCCTGATTGGTTGAACCATATTTTGACAGCCCACTACTTAAGCAATATCACACTCAAGGTCGTGCTGTTATGCTGATATTATGCTGATATTCAGCATAACAGCACGACCTCGAGTGTGATATTGCTTTTACACAAAAGCGCCACAAGCGCCATTCATTAGTGGACAGTAATAAGCGACAACAGATGATGATTGGTTTGTTTATTTCATCATTTACACATCACAAATAGTTCCTCAACTGGACTAGACTGTTGCCAAGCAACACATCAAAATTTCCCTGCACACCAGCTTGCTACTTAGTGCAGGTCTACATGTACCTGCATGTGTCCATTTATTGTATAACCAGCGAAATAATATGTTGATAGATAACGATCGTCGACGTAATTAACGGTTATTAGAGCAGCTGTAAAGCGGAGGGATACATGTATAGGTAAAAGTCCCAGTGCTGTCATACTGAATATCAGCACTCATGGAGGATGCCTCTTGTCCAATCAAATGACTCGGTCAGAACTAGCTGCTGTATAAACATTATGTTATACCATAACGGATTTATAGATAGCTGCTGGAATGTGATGAGTAATTTGACAATTTATACTTACTAATTGTACTATTGAAATATTGCCTACTGCTCCTATAACACTACTCTAAAGCTCAACATACAATAATGTCGACTACTAGATGAATGCCGAGGTTCCCGCCAAAAGGCTGACCTAACGTCCGTCTGCCCCCTGCTGCCTGGGGCCACCGCTTGTTGACGTGCGTCCGTCTCCACCTCTCTCTGGTCCAGCGGCCCTGGTTCTGGACCACTTCGTGGAGCAGGTCCTCGTAGGGACGCCGCTCTCTCTGATCCCCGCCGTCGGACATAACCCTCGGGGCCGCCGGCGGTACTACTGACCCGCCTCCGGCCCGGAGGGCGCAGGCTCCGCGGGGTCCACTCCGGCGCACGCCGGTCCACCGACGGCTCTCGTTCGTCATCGGCCGTCCGAATCTTCGGCTCTCGGAGTCGCCGCAGGTGGAGACCGTCTCGGCTCCACGCGGACGTCAGTCGCGTCGGCGGCGGTGACTCGCTGTAGTAGCGGGCCTGGGGCGGTACCGGTGGGCGACAGGCGAGAGACGTCCTCCGTTTGATTTCCTTTGGCGCCCCCCGGTGGCCGACTCCCGGTAGCCGAAGATGCGGGAGCGGTGGCCGCGCCGCAACCCTCTGGGTCGGTATCAACGGCATCAACTGTTGCTGTGTGTGTGGTCAAAATGCGTCTTCCTTCACTCTGACCCGCGGTGATCCGTTTGTCCTGCCGCTGAGCTGCACTTAGCGGCCAGGAGGCCACCCTGCGCATGACATCGCCGGTCTTTGACCTTTGACCCCTGTCAGCGGCGTCAGCTTCCCGTTCGGGCGGGACAGGGCCGATGCTGAGGTAAGGCACCGCCTCCGTGTTGACGGAGATGAAAGGGACGCGCTTGTCGGCGTGTCGCTGACCGTCCTCTTGGGGACTTGTCTCCGTCTCCAGTTTCACGTCAGGTGCGGCGGTGTCCTCTGGCCGCCGGAGACGTGTCTCAGTTTGCTGTACGCCGGGTGAATCTTTCACGGCGACGCCGAAAGGGGACGTCGACAGCACGGCATTGGCGGATTTTGCCCTGACGGTCGTGGGGTTAGCGCTCCAAGCTCTCGGCGAGGTGCCAGCGAACGGTTTCAACGCCGTCTCTCCTTCGTAGGATCGGCGGAGGGAGATCCGGGGGGCCGCAGTCGGCCGGATCGCCCCGCATTCGGGTCCTCTTCTGCCGAAGGTCCGGCCTTCTCGACTCGGTTCCTTCGCTTCCTCCAGTAGAGGCCTCCCATGAAGCAGAGGACCCCCAGCAGGGCACACAGCGGCACTGGAGATAAGAGGAACAAGAGATGCTGCACATTCTTACGTTAAAAAATAAGACGACGCTCTCAACTCACGATTAGACCTTGAAGACGAGTTGAAGTGCTGTCCTACACATTCCTGCATCGACATTCAGCGGCAGAAGCTTTTCCCCAATGTGGCGAACAAAGCATGGACCTTCAAAATTGGAGTAGCTAGGAAACAAAGGTTTAAAAAAAAAAAAACCAAAAAGGATACAGGGTTTTTTTGTATTAGTGGTAGGGTGGACAGTTACAGTAGATATCGCATATCAAAGTGCCTTCTAAATTTCTACATTACAACAATGGCATACTATAGAGGAAGAGGTTACACAGATATAAATCATCGCCTACCCATCACCCCGATGAGAGCGGCGGTCGGGATGCTCAGCTCAGCTGGTCGGTGATTGGCTGTGATGGCGGCCCCCGATGGCGATGTTGTGATCGACAGGTAGAGTAGAGAGCGATGACCACACCGGTGGGGAGGATGGCGGTGGTGAAGATGATGACGGTGACAACGGCCATGGTGAAGGTGATGGTGATGATGAAGGTGTGGTCCCGCACAACCGACACGTTCCACACAGGTAGGCCGCTCAGGTGTGCGGGAGTACTGCAGGTGACCTCATTCTCCTGCTCCAGCAATGCTCTGTTCTTCAGATCTGAAATATACATCTATATAAATCTCTCTTTATATAGATTTCCTGCAAGGTCCCCTATTTTACTACTAGTTGTCGATTAGCCATTACAAGCCATGTCAAAAATCTACCCTCTAGTGACATCACAAGTCTAACAGCCTTCCCAGTGGACTGTACCAACTGGTAGGCTGATCTATCCATCATACATCTGGGTGGACACGCCCACTTGTGATGTCACTAGAGGGATTTTTGACAAGGCTTGTAATGGCTAAAATGGGTAAAATAGGGGTCCTTTAACATGATTTCACACAGGAGGTGCCCCCCCCAGTCCTACTGGGCGCTCATACCTCTGACTGCTTAACGTTTGAACTAAACAATTTGACCTCACGACGCAGGCCTCATTTTAACCATTACATTTCTGATGATTTTGTGATAAATAGCATTAAATTTATACTATTTGTTGAAGCTACCACTGGTCAAGATTCACCAACAATGTGGATAGGAGGGAGAGCGGAGGAAACAATACACCGTTTTGCAGACAGAGGGAGACAGGCAGCAGTGTATCCCGTATTACAACCCACCTTTGAGGAAGTCAATAAAGTCCACCGCCCCACAGGAACAGTCCCACGGGTTCCCGGCCAGCCTGAACACGGTGGACCCAACCGAGCCCAAGACGAGAGGCGAGAGGCGGGTCAGCCGGTTCCTCGACAGATCCACAGAGACCAGGTTGGTCTGGAGGCTGAAGCTACCCGGCTCAACGGCTCTGATCCGGTTCCCAGAGAGGTTCAGCCTTGTGAGGCCGAGCAGTCCGCCCAGCATGGACTCGTTCACAACCTCCAGGTGGTTTCCTACGATGCTGAGGTCCTTCAGGGGGGGAGGAGGAGCGTTGGGTGGGCTGAACCAGGCGGGGTCTATCTGGGTGAGGGCGTTCTCATCCAAGATGAGGGTGTGGAGCGTGTGGAAGGAGGCCAGGGCCTCCGGAAGCAGCGCCGTCACGTTCCTCTTGACGATGAGTCTGGTGACGTTGACCAGGTTGTCGCTGAGGAACATGGTGGAGTTGATCTCTCCCAGGTCTGGTATCAACACCACCAGGGATGAATAACCAGGGGCTGAAACCTGGAGGCCCATTGAATCTTTTAACTTTGTTTTACAATTCACAAGGGCCACCACAAGCCTATCTACCGGTATATGTTTTAAAGAATAGTCAGACTATTAATGTACGTTTTCTCCAGCCATTACAATGGTACATTAGTAAATGTAGTAAAATGTTCAAAGTGACCTATTTTTCTTTTTTACTGTATATAATTCAAGTAGTTATATTTAGTAGTAATTCATACATTTAGCAACATGGATTTATCATTTGACAAAAAAACTACACCCCAAGAGTCTTACTTGGTGGAATATCCTGGCAGATCAACGTCTGGCCATCTGCAAAGCAAGCGTGGCCCAAGCCCAGATACTCGCATACCAGAAACACAGTCACACAGGACACCACCACCGCTGTATGGATGGAAAAATCATCAGATGAGCTTCACATTTACACTGTTTTAATATGAATGTATATTTGTGATGACAACTTACCATTCATAGTAGACGGCTTCAGAAAATCTGTAGTTTTCAGTGAATCTAATCGGCCTTGTGTGGAGGGATTGACCAAACAATTGGTGTGTGGACGACCGACAAGTATGTTAAACCCTTGAACCTCCAGCGGAGAAGTGCAAGCGCATGTCATCATGGCAACTGCTTGTATGTTGTTGTACGGGATTTGCTATGGTTATGGTCACGCTAAGAGTACCGCCGTTCCACTTGGTTAGCGGTGTGAGAGGAGTAAAATCAAAACACACCACATCGCAGGAGGATGACCTTCAAGTGAAGCCCCCTCCGGAAAGACCGGCCTTCATTTCGCCAAATATAACCCCGTCTCTCGGTAAACGTTAAAAAACATAAAACATGGAGAGAAACAAATAAAACGCCACTGGAGTCACGTGTGGAAAAAAAGTGACAAACATGCAGATTATGCGAATGTGGGTGAGTTATGTGAAGGGTTAAATCAAGGCCGTGCCAAAACCATGAAGTGAATCACACAAAAGCATCAAACAAAGTCATGAGAAAAGAATAAAATGAAAATGTGTTTATTTACTTGAAAGTTTATTTAATGTTTCAGTGCTTCCTCTTTGAAAAATAAATAGATGGTATGGGATCAGGTAAAAGCCAGCAGTGACTAGTGCACACTGTCTAACAAATATCGTGACTGATGCCAATACAATCTTTTAGTGAACATAAAAACACACATACAATAAAAAATATCTAACCCCAAAAATAATAAACAAAACGCAGCAAATTATGAATCAAGTATTCTAGCTCTTTTTTTAGGGGGGGGTGTCGGGTACAGCAGTAGTTTAGATGGAGTCAGTATTTTACCTTAGTGTTGCGCCACTCGGAACGCCTTCAGGGAGATTTCAAAAATAAAATACCATATTCATTCATTTACATCTCGCATTTTGTAATCGACTTAATAAAAAAGGTGAATTCTACTTTATTCTCCCCACACTGCTTTGCAAAAATTCCCAATCTCAAAATATCATTTATCTCATCTTGACTCTCAAAAATGTTCAATAAGAAATGCATAAATGAAAAACCAAAAATTCAGCTTGAATCTACTTGCCATCCACAGACACTTAAGAGGATGTTAAGAGTTTTCTTACAAGTCGTCGTGTGCCAGAAACAACTCTACGTATCCTTTCCCCGTTGCCAGATGTTTTCCTAGTCATTGCGTGAGAAGGTGAACATTTTCTGAGAACCAAGAGCTACCAGACGATGGGAATAAATTACATTTTAAGACGGGCACTTTTGACGCAGTGTTGCAAACAGATAAAGTGCACGTGCAACACTTCCGGTTGTTCTCGAGGCCAACGAATGGTTTCTAAAAGCACTTGGATGTGAACAACAAAGAAAAGGGGAGAGGAGGGAGAGAGACAGAAAGGGGGAGAGAGAGAGAGAGAGGAAAGTGACAACAATGGCAGTGTTTGACGACACTTTGCAGGAATGTTCTTTAATGTTGGTAATTAACGGAACCCACCAATCAGGCCACAATCCCTGTCCTTAAAATACATGGTGCGCTCCTGTCCATAAAACCCATGGTACACCCCTGTCCCTAAAACACATGGTACGCCCCTGTCCTTAAAGGGCCCCTATTTTACCACCAGTGTGATTAGTCATTACAAGCCCTTTCAAAATCCACCGTCCATCCAGATGTATGGCAAATAGATCAGCATCGGCCTACCAGTTGGTACGGTCCACTGGGTCGGCTGGTAGGCCGATCTAGCCGTCATACATCTGGGTGAACACTCCCACTTGTGATGTCACTAGAGGGTCGATTTTGACTTTGATTTTGACTGGTGTGTAATGGCTAACTGACATCACACCTGCTGGTAAAATAAGGGCCCTTTAAAAAACACCCCACCACGCCCTTACCCCCACAGGCGAGGCTTGGGACACGGCCGACAGTCGGGGATGGGGATGGGTTGGGATGGGGTGGGGTCAAGGGTTGGGTCCGATGGAGTGAGGTTAGGGATTTGGGCCGGGAGGGGGGGGTAGTTTCGGAGCATTAAGTATACATTGCATGGGAAAAAGCCATTGACACATTGTGTTTATGGGTGCGCCGTTGTACAATTCAAGAGAGTGCCCACTAGTGGAGACAGGAAACACAACTCTAAGCTCTAAACATCAGCGCCGTCATGAACAAAAACAAAAAAAAACATCTGCTTAAACTCCATTACACATAAAGAATAGAAACTAAACAAAATACAAACTAAAATCAGCATCTTTTTTTTTTTTTTGTACCAAAGCCTATCATTCACCCCTTGCCAAAAGCGAGGTTTCCACAAATAAAGCGTTAGAGTATTTAACACGACCGACCTGTAAATGTTTCGGATTTTTTTTACTTTGACACACACACACACACACACACACACACACACACACACACACACACACACACACACACACACACACACACACACACACACACACACACACACACACACACACACACACACGGTGCTACATGTTCAGCGTCTACTTCAAAAGGCGGGTGAATAAATAGACGATAGTACCACGATGCGTGAAAGGCCAACGTGTTTCCGAAGGGAGACCCCAGACACTGAACAACAAAGTTCTGAGCAGCAGGTTTGCAGACCCCCCCCCCCCCCCCCCCCTAGCGAGGCAAACTTGGTAATGCCAGCCTAGTTAAACATTAGATTGCTCCCTCCCGCCACGACAGAGATTTCCTGTGGCGTCGTCAAGAGCTGTAGAACCAGCAAAACGGCTCTTGTAACGGATGCAAACGGCTCCCACAAACTCCCATGTTCTCCAAGAGACTAACGGAGCCACACGGAGAAACCGTCTCCCAGTCCAAAGAGTCCAAGAGAGAGGAGGAGGAGGAGGCGGAGGAGGAGGGAGGGGGGGGGTTGGGGGGAGGCTTGTAGTGCTGCATCCCAACTGTCGACCATGACGATGATGCCAAAACCAATACACACTCGATGTACAAAAAAAGGTAATATTATCCACCAGATGAGCGTTAAAGAAACGAATGCCACATGCTTGATTCGCGGATCGCAGTAGAAAAAAAATCTCACAAGGAGGAGTCTCGATTATAGACACCAAGGAGACGGTAAGTCGCAATTTAAATGGCATTCCCTTTCATGAGCACCGACCCCTTGACGACGCGCGCGCACGCACACACGCACACACACACACCACACGCACACACACACACACACACACACGCACACACACACCCCCTCGCTGTCTTTAACACCTGTAGGATTCCCACTTGGTCCATACGTGAGGTCCTCCTGCTCAGCGGTGCTCCAGAGCTAGCGCAACGGTTAGCTTAGCTTTCAGGCCTCCAATGCAGTCAATCGAGGGAACAAGCAGGGCGAGGGAGGGAGGGGGTCAGGATGACTTCAGGGGGGATCAGGGATCGGATGCGTGAACTCGCCGGGGGTCGTCGCGAACCCCCCCCCACCCCCCCGGCGGCTATTTGGCGCTTTTCTTTGGCACAGTGCCCCTCTTGGCCTGCCACAGGTGGTTGTGGATGGTCAGGGCGTCCACGCTCACCGAGACCGTCTTGGCGGGGATGGCGGTGAACTGCTTGCGGTCCGAGCTGTACTTGTACAGTTTGTCGATCATCTTCTTGCTGATGCTCTTGGGCCCCGTGCCGGTCAGCTTGTGGATCTCCTCCGTGTCGGGGAAGTAGGAGTAGAGGGAGCGGAACTGACAGCCGCCGTCGCGGAACAGGATCATCAGGTGGTTGGAGTCGCACTTCTCCAGCTCCTGGTGGCCGGGGCGGGAATTGCACAGGTGGAGACATTTTGTTATTTTTTTGAATGAATAAAATACTGAATAAAATAATATACTATAATACATTATTCATGCATTTACATGAACAAGGGGAATTATACTTAATTCATCATTCTTCAACAATTCCTCATTATTCCTGGAATAATAAAATATTAAGATAAAAAAAGAAATCTACTTGGTATCCATCTAGACTTAGGGACTTAGGGATTTTAGAAGAGCTTTCTACAATCAAATGACCATCCCAGACAACACAGTCTGATAAATACAGTCTGTGGATGGTTGAACTCCCATTCATTCTTAACAGACAGCTGAAAAACCCTAAATGAGAGTTTTCATGGGGATTAAAGCTGGCGTCACAATACTGAATTTTCATTTAGGGATTATCAATTCGACTTGAGACAAACTAGCATACGCTGCAGGAACATGGAAAGAGGAGCCTTCAAAAAGCTTCAGCATGATTGGTTAATGTATTTACTTATAAGAGAAGTGTTTTCCCATGCATAACAGTTAGCAAGCAACACCCCCCCCCCCGTTGACTGCCGAGAGAAAGCCTGTTTCTCCACCGACAGCCAACTAGCATGTCTCAAGTGTTGGTTCGCTCTGTATGACTAAATGCATAAATACTGAATAATGGATTACAATACGAAAAAATGCCAAGCATTTAAATGAATGCACTTAAGTGTTGATGCACAAGTGTGTCTCGTTTCTCTAAGGAGTCGACATGCACTCACTGAGCACTTTAACCCCGCACAACGTAGCACAACGGTGGCGTTCATTATTAACGCCGACCACGTGATCGGCGAACGATCAATGCGTCGAAAAGGGAAGACGTTCAAGCATGTCTCATTTGATCGAGAAACAACAGATCATCTCCAACTACGTGAGCCGTCTACTCGTGAATTCCCCGCGTGGGATTAATAAAGCACATCTTATCTACCAGGTCACTCATGTGGGTGGAATTTCTGTTTCAAGATGGCAGCAAGCATGAAACCACACTCTCGCTTTCAAAGCATCAATTCAGAAGTCGTCGGGTCATCAGATCTTAAGGACAGTGGAGGTCGTACCTCGAGGATCTGGTTCTTCTGCGGCTCGTTGACCTTGCCCGCGAGGCAGCAGTGGGCGATGGCGTTGTGGATGATTGGCTTGTTGGACTTGGCGCTGGGCTCCTTGAACAGCTTGGGACCTGAAAGGGGAACGCGATATGCATTAGGCAACGTGTCCATCAAGAAGGACTGGTGCCAAATGGTAGCCATTGTTGTAAATGTGTTAGCCTCCAAATTTTGTACTGGAGTTTTGTATTAAAATCCCAGTGGACAAGGCCAAATTATGAAAATGTGGGTAAGCATGTATAAAGTGCATATTTGGAAACCTATTTGGAAACCTTCAACAGCTTGCTTCTTTAGTATAGTTTGACGATGTGTTGATTACTTGAATTACGTGTAATTGCTCGTAATACTTATTTTCAGTAATCAACAAGCATAACCTATATTGAAATTTAAATATTCCATCTGCATGGTCATGATCAAGACACACAGTAGCACTAACCGACTGTTTTTCCATCATTCCCGTGTGAACAGACTAATCCATTTTGGGTTATTGACACAGAGACACTTTGATGCGATATAATCTGACAGAATATATCGACGGTGGCATCATGCAGGGAGCTGCCGGAAGCACTGACCAGTGTACTCAGCCATGGATGTGATGGAGGACGCGGTGGAGCCGTTGTCCCAGTCCCGCTCGGCCATGCGACTGGCGTTGCGGCTGCCAGGGAAGGATTCCACCGAGTCACAGCTGGAGACACCAAGACAACGACAGGAGGCTCAAACCAAGACGGCAGACACACAGAGGCTTTGTGATGATAGCACAAGTTCATTAGGAGAACGAAGAAGAGGGAAAAAAAGGGAAATCTAGCCATCGCAAATAAAACAATAATAAAATAACTACCGTAATTGTGTATATAGTGGGAGATATGGTGGAGATCCTCTTATTCTTTTTTTTTAATTGTCATTTTGTTCTCCATTGCTAATTCTACGACCTGTACTGTACTTGCTGCTACTGTAAGTACAGGACAGAAATATGTTAATAAGGAGCGAGAGGCTAGGGAGGAGCAGAGAGCTGTCTAGGAGGGAGCAGCCTACCGCTGGGAGCCGGCTCCTCCAGAGTGGACGCTGTCGGCCTCGTTGGTGGCAGCCGAGGCAAGGGACAGACTGGAACCGGACTGGGTCTTGCTCAGATTGTCAGCTGGAGAAAATCACACAGAATAATCATCATCAACATTGTCTTCTACTGAATGCGTGTGTGTGTGTGTGTGTGTGTGTGTGTGTGTGTGTGTGTGTGTGTGTGTGTGTGTGTGTGTGTGTGTGTGTGTGTGTGTGTGAGTGTGTCTGAAAGAGTGAGCAAGTGGGTGTATGGTGGGATTTTATTTAAATGTTTTTTTCGTTTTATTTCTACTTCTGTCCTGTGAGGATGAATAGAGTACCATCTCATCTTATAACGAGGTATGAACGACGGTTACGTTTTGAGACATCTGCTTGATTTTAATTACACAAAGAAACAGAAATAAAACTACAAAAATACTTTAAAAACAGCAAATGTCTGTACCAAAGCCCATCATTTACCCTTTACCAAAAGAGTATTTATTTTTCTTCCGTTTCTTCACTATACATGCAGACCCAGTACTGCATCGTCCAGCTTTACAGACAGCATCAATTAGACACGGTTCAGACAGTGGTGGAGGAGAGCTTACGCATGGTGGAAGAGGAGCTCTTGGAAACCTTGTCGCTGGACGACTCCTCCCTGAAGACGGACTTGGGTCTATGCTTCTGCTTGGGCTTCGGGGTCTTGGGGAGTTTCGGGTCTGGCCAGGCCTTGCTCCTCCAGGATCTCCTGCTGCTTCCTTCTGAGGTACTCCTGCTTAATGATCTCCCGTCGCGTTTTCTCCTCCTCCTTCCTCCTCTGGTCTTCGTCCGCCTTCCGCCTTGGGAGACATTATGGTATCATTAGTGGTGTTGACAGAATACATTATCATATCATTAGTTTGACATACATTATATCATTAGCGTGACAGACTACATTATCATATCATTAGTGAGACAGAGGCATTACCATGTCGTTAGTGTGACAGACACATTATCATATTGTTCATGTGACAGATACACCATCATATCATTAGTATCATACATTATATAATTAGTGTGACAACAGTACATTATCATATAATTCAATATCGATCAATCATAGCCTCTTTGGAAAAGGTAACAATTTCACTTATTGGACCAACTTAGATCACTAGATCTCTTTCTTTCTTAAGTCCATACATGAACTGGATGTGTCGAATCATAATAGATATCTTGGGAAGTATGTTTTTATACATGCATGCATTTCATGAGTGGATATATTTTCTTCAAATTGGGTCAAAAGTTAGTATGAAAAGTGTCTCAAGAAAAAAAAATCCCACACTATATGTTCACAGAGTTATGCATGGGCGCGATCATTTCTTCTTCGTATGCAATGCCAATGTTGCTGTGTGGCGTGGTAAACAGTGTTGGGTGGTAAACAGTGTTGGGTGGTAAGCAGTGTGGGGTGGTAAACAGTGTGGGGTGGTAAGCCGTGTTGTGCGTGGTAAACAGTGCTGGGAGGTAAGCAGTGTTGGGTGGTAAGCCGTGTTGTGCGTGGTAAACAGTGTGGGGTGGTAAGCAGTGTTGGGTGTGGTCACCTTGCTTCGTCTCGCTTCAGCTCAGACTCGGCTTCCAGCTGGAACTTGCGGAGCCGCGCCTCCTCAGCTTTCTTCTGCTGCTTCAGGAGGAACGCCGCTCGTTTCTTGGCCAGTTCGTCCTCCGCCTTCTGCTCGTCCTGAGGAAATGACAATGGGTGACGTTGTGAAGGAGGCTGGTCAAAATCATTGTTCATCAGCTCTTTTAGACACTTTTGATCAGCAAGTCATGAGGAGGATAGTCAGTAAGTATTAGGGAATCCTGACTACCCTCTATAGGGCTTGTACATCAGAATGCATCCTGGGATTTTTTGTTGGCGATACTCATTGCCATTTTGAGAGGACTCCAGAGAGTTGTAGTACTGTAAAATCCTAAATCAACAAATATACCGTAACCTAGGCTAATCAACACTTTGTTTTGCCACGTCTCACATGTGGCAGCTTCAAACACGTCTCCCCATAATGACAAATCATTTTACGATTAATTACTTACCCTAACCCATCATCATCATTATCATCATCAAATATGCTTACTAGGACAGTGGAGTTTAAAAGCAGCCCCAACATTTACAAATAAGCCTCCGACCACTCAATTCAAAACTACCGCTTTTGAAATATACATTTCAAATCAAAAGATTTCCTCAAGTACCTTAAAGAAGAATCCCAAGACGGACTTCTGCTCCCCGTCCACCCCATCGGTGGCGCAATCCCCGTTCCCGCCCTCTGCCTCCGGGTCCCTCAGATCTGACAGGTCCACTTCGATCAGCTGACCTTTGCTGCGTTGCAGGTCCTCCGACGGCATGTTCTCCTTCCCCGGGCCGTCGGAGGAGTTCAGCTCCGACTCCCGCCAGGTGCCGGACGGGCACTCGTCGACGGACACTTCCGCGGCGGCGGCAGCGGCCAGCGCCGCCAGGTCTACCCGGGTCGGCAGGCGCATGTTGTCCTCGTTGTTGAGCCGGAAGGTGGCGCTCCGGTGGTGGCCGGCGCCCGGCTTGTCGATTGTCTCGTGGGTGGTCGGGGTCCTGGGGCTGTCGGGTTGCTCGGCCCTGGGGGACCGGCCCCCGGCGAACTGCCTGGCGATGGGGAGGCTTTCCGCACTCTGGCGACTCTGCTCCTTTGCTATCTTCAGCTCCGAAGGCTTGGATCTGGAGCCCCGAGCCGAGGACAGTTTCGGGGGCTTCCTCATCGGGGGCGCGGCGCCCGTGGCCGACAGAGGCTCCACGAAGTGCATGGCGGCGCGGACCTTGGGGTCGCTGAACTTATCGGCGGCGACGACGACGGTGGCGGTCGGGAGCGGTAGGCCGGCGCCAGGCGGCGACTGTACATTCTGCTTCATCAGCATCTCCTGCTGGAAGGACAGCTGCATCATCTGCTGCTGGATGCTGCCGATGGCGTCGTTCAACAGCTCAATGGAGCGGTTGCACTCGTTTAGGTCCAACTCCTCCTCTGGATAGAAGCTTCCACTGTTGCCCTTCTTCTCTGGGTCTAAGGCACCTGGAGGGGTGGACGCCTCCACCTCCTTCTCACCCCGCAGGGCGTCGACGCACAAGTCGTCCTTGGTAGCAATTTCCTTCTCCTTGTTCAGGTCCTCTTTGGAGTGGTCCGTCTTGAGTGGGTTTGGCAGCGTGTCGCTCCTCCCGCCGCCCTTTTTGACGATGTGCAGGAACGCCGCCTTGCCCAGCTTCTGCCGCTGCCGGGCCGACAGCACTTCCATCTTCTTCTTCTGGTGCTCGATGGCGCGTCGCTTCTCCTCCAGCTGCATGTGTAGCTGGACTAGCTCTGAGGCTAGCATGGTAGCGCCGCCGCCGCCACCGCCACCGTCCCCGCCGCGGGCCCCACCCCCCAAGGGGGAGGAGGGGCTCTGGTCCCGCTTGAGCCTCCAGGAGGACGACAGAGGGCCGCTGCACTCGGAGCCGTCGGGGGTGGTCCTCTGGGAGCTGGACGCGCTGGAGCGGAGGTCGTGGTTGCTGCCGAAGCGCTGCTGGTGGGCTTTGCGCTCGGCGAAGGAGGTCATGCGCACGCTGCAGCTGGCCAGGCTGCTGGCCTGGGAGTGGGTGCTGAGGCAGGGGCTGGAGCGGCCGCTGCTCCCGTTCACCTCCTTGTCCTCCTTGTCCACGTGCTCCTTCACGTTCATGTCTTCCTGGAGCTTGGCCGACTCCTCTTCCTCCTCCTCCTCCTCCTCCTCGTCGCCGTCCGCGTCGTCTAAGGCCTTCCTCTGCCAGTTGGGGTCCTTGGTGGTGAGGGCCTCGTCCAGATCCTCGTCGTCTTCCTCCACCTCTTCCACCTCGCGGCCCGGGGCCCGGTCGGGCTCGTCGGACTCCGAGTGCAGGAAGAAGCCCGTCGGTGGCGCTCTGGACGCCGGGGCTGTGCTGCCAGCCTGGAGGGGATCCGGCGCAGAGAAGTCCAACTCCTCGCCGGAAGCGGGGGTGAAGGCGCGGTTGAAGCCAGAGGGGGCTTTTCTCCTCACGGCCGACGAGGGAGCGTCGCCTCGGCGTAGCGAGCCCCTCCCTGACGGCCGCGGCCCCTCCCCGCACTCGTCCTCCTTGTTCAGGCACACGGACTTCTCTTTGGCCGGTCTCAGCACCGCAGGCATCAGCGGCTCTAGATAAAAGCCGTCTGCCGCGGGTTCGGACTCCGGAGGAGGCGAGGGCCCGGCCGCCGTCGTTCCAGCGACTCTCCGCGGGGCGAAGGAAATGTCGGCCTTCGCTGCCGCCAGCGGGGTCTCCTCCTCGTCCTCCATGTTGACGTTGGCTAGAAGGTCGTGGCCGTTGATCCTGCGGGGGACCGCCGGCTGGGGGTGGAGACCGGGCGGCACCTGGTGCTTCGGGGTAACGTTGACGACGTTGGAGGCCAGGCTGTCCTTGCTGATGGAGCGGGCCAGGCTCACGCTGTCGCCAGAGGCGCGGTCCGCGGCGTCGCCATCGGCGGCCGAGTGCAAGGAGTAGGGGTTCAGGGTGGACATCGGTCTACACGTGGGGGAGAAATTTTAAGCATGGCGACACTTAAGATATTAACAATATGGTTGAGATGTTGACAGAATGGGTGTGTTTATAAGTGGTAGCTTTAAAGCATGATACACACCAAATTCTTAGACGATTTGTTTTACGATATACTTTTTAATTTACTCCGCCAAACAAATTGCATATAATGACAGTATATATTTTTTGTTAATGTTGTAAAGGCTTTGTTATGTTAGAGTACGTATGTGTAGTGTACCTCTGTCTCTTGTCGGGCCAGGCAATGACAGATCCCCGAGGCTGGCCCTCCATTTGGGTCAGGGAGTTGGACCGGTTCCTCAGGCCTGACAACACAAAATAATGCAGAGTTTCGCAAGTCACAACTCTTCTCTGTTTCGGCGCCGCGGTTACGCAGTCATTGTATGTTTGTACGTCCTGACAATTAAATAGTACTTAGCATCGTATAGCATCTTACCCTAGCTATCCATGCTGTATAACAGAAAGGATGGCTAAACCTAGCAATTATGGTGCACTTAGAAACTTGTTCTATGGACATCCTTGCAGTACTGACAGTGATGTATTGTTCTTCTGCATTCTGCTGACAAATGTACGTATTGTGAGTCACTTTGGACATAAGTGTCTGCTAAATGCCCTAAATGTACGTTTTCTGAGGTTTCTGAGTAATACATTTATAGAAACTGAAGTGGTAGCAAAAAGCGTCGCCGCATAATAAATTAACCTTTATTGCTCGAGAATTTCACTGTTTGAAAAATACACAATTTGGTCTGTACCTCCCCCTTCTTCAGCTTGCTGCTTCTGTTGCCTCTGTCTGAGAGGCAGGAGAGGATGGGCTGGACTGAACGACGTACTCCCCTTCCTGTAAACAATCACAAGGCAGTTCATTCAATTACTCAATGGGTTTAGATTGCAAGCTAAAGATGACGCAGTCATTGTCATTTTGTGGAGACATTGTTGTGTTTGAACCTGCCACAGCGTTTGTCATGGGAGACGCGGCAAAACAAAGTTTTCATTAGCCTAGGTTACAGTATATTTATGTTGATTAAGGATTTTACAGTTCTACAACTCTCTTGAGTCCTCTCAATATGGCCTATTCAGTTTAACCTGGTCTTGGACTGAGACACACATTGGTATTAGGGCTGTGACGATATGCTTATCTCCCGAGTGGATACTGTCACGATACTTGGGTGCCGATTCAATATGCAAGGTTTACGTATATTTATAATATATATCTATATAAGTGAACAATGAGAAGAAGATTGAGGGCGGACTTACAGAGGGTCAGACTCTTCAGGATGCAGAAAGTAGCGGTTGCAGGCTTCAGGGATGCTCTGGGACTCGGCCATGCCGGGGCTGGCCAGGAAGCTACGCTTCGTAGCATTGGAAATGGGCACCGTGGGCCGGGAGCACTTGGGCTGAGCCATGGCTTGAGCTGAGAGGAGTTAGAGGAGAGGAGTTAGAGGAGAGGAGTCCAAAAATGTCCCAATCAAAATGAACTTATGGAAAGTGAAAATAAAGGTGATTAAAAAAAAACCATTGTGGCAGCAAAACAAAGTGTCAGTCTGTTGCCTACCATCCTTGAACTCCTGCAGGTGCTTGGGTTGGACAAACTCAGGCTTGACCGTCTCAAACCACCAGAAAAGCTCAGCGATGAATACCATCACATTGTGCTGGAGAGAGAGGGGACAGGAAGAGGAAGTCATGTTATAAAATGATCAACAGAAAACTGAACAGAATTTGATGTTGAAGAACATTTGGTAAATAACACTGTAGTATTGGATGTTAGACAGGGTACATGTTCTCAAGAACTTGTATTACACCATGGCCAACAGTGGCATGGTTTTAGACGCACACACACACAAACTATTTTAACGAATAACAAAAACTACACCGCTTGAGAGGATGCGAGTCAGGTGCCATTTGGTCGGTCAGACCAACTAAGTATCAGACGCGATGCTTTGCACATGACAGACGTTTACCTTCAGCACCAGCGGTGAGTAGAGCATGTCCTCCATGGAGAGGTAGAAGCTCTTGTTGAGATACTCGCTGGCAAACTCTTTGAGAAGCTGGATGTTGTAGAGGCTGTCGGCGATGGAGGTCACCTCCTTCAGGCAGATGTCTGACCAGAGGCAGAGGCAGAGGTGGGGTCAACTCGGGACAAACCAAAAGATAAAACCCGGTGACCCGAACGAAGTCTATAAATGTCACAGTAGCCCGGGGCAGTGCGTCACATATGTCCGACCAGAATAGCATCTCACAGGGATATCAAATTCAACATGTTACAGGAAATGGTCTCATGTTTAAAAATGGGATCACGTCACAATAGAGACTGGGACAAGAACAAAAAAGTCCCATGACTTATCAGAATGTAATTCTCTTAGATTCGTATTCCCTTTATATGTACGAGTTGTGATCAGCTGGAGCACAAGACATCCAATGAAGGCAGGGGGAAAAGGTTATAGTATATATATAGTCCTTGCATTACTTGCCAGGAAGTGTATTAATAACATGCATTGGAAATCTTGTGCTCCCCCTACTGGCTCAATTAACTTTCCATGTCCCCCTTGAAAATTACACCAAGTAATTTTCTCAAAGGTATGATTGTTTTAATATTTTTGATAAATTACGTAGGAATTGTATTCATTATTTTGCGGACCCCTTGGTCATACGCCACGGACCCCCAGGGGTCCCCGAATCCCACTTTGAGAACCACTGGCTTAAGTACCCTCTAGCTTCATGACGTCGGGGCAGTAGTAGTGGACCACAGAGAGCAGGGCAGCCCCGTCACAAACATCCTTCATCAGGTCCTCCATGACGGGGAAGAAGGGCAGCTGGCGGCCGGACGCATGCTCCCTGCGGTACCGCACCTAACCACCAGGGGGCGGCGAGGGAGAGACGCTACAGTTAGTGGAACAGTTTGAGGAAATAAATGTCACCACCACTACCAAGGGACAATGAAGAGCAACGAGTGGCATGTTACAATATCTCAAATGCGATGACCGGGATGGGAGGGTCAAAAATACAGATCTACGTAGATACTGATTTCTGAGCCAGTGAGGCAGTTTACAACATTTCTTCATGTTTTAGCCCAGGATTCTCCCCAGTTGGGTGTCCCAAAGTGGCGTCACAATTTTATTACAATAGTCACACTCACACTTTGCTGGATGTTTAAATATGAATGCTGACCAGCCGTCCCAACTTCCACAAGGTAGTTCTAACTGGTGGTTTATTGTCACCACAGTGCTTGGACATAGAGGGGAGAAGCCTGGAGCTCTGGGCAGCTCGGTGGAAAGGGGTGAGTGTTGAAGCAGAAAGCGATGACATGATGAGCATTTAATGAACAATCAGACAACTTCCCCCAGGCCAGAGTACGACTGGCAGGTCAGCCAGTCAAACCGGGCAACTAGGACAAGCTGGCTGGTAGACTAGAGAAACACACTCACTCACACACACAGCTTTCGGTTTCACTGAACCACTTCTGGGAAAACGTGTGTGTGTGTGAGGTTGGTTGAGAACAACACTCGGGTACTTGGGGATTGAAACCAAATATCTGCATGGCTGGAAGGAAAGGGCATTTTCAATCCTACACTCCCAGACGATTCATAGTCAACATTCATATTCAATATCGGCCCATTTTTTGCTTCTGTATAGCTTATGCAAAACTATCCGTCACTTGTGATTACACCTTTGATAGGTTTTGCACTGCCAGGCATAAAAGGAACACAGGCTTTGGGGAAAAAGATTACCGCTAGAGGATGGGCGTCAAGATCCTTATTTTAAGTGTATGATTGAAGAACGACAGATGATTGACAGGAGGATTAGGAGCCTGAAATGCATGAGATTAAAAAGGCACCTCTTGACGTTGTTTTGATCGTGACAAATGGGGATCGCCGCTACCCATCCCATAGGCCTCCTAAAGGCCACCAACAGAACTTCACCAGCAAAAAATAAATCACCAAAAACTGTGTGGAAGTATGACACATCTAGTATGGTGGTTTTCCTGAGGCACCAAACTAAATCATTCACAAGCAGAAGCTATTGCACAAAGGATATCAACTACTGGTACATCTAACATTCTAGCTAGTGAACTTGAAATATGAAAGGTTTGCTATGTAACCCTAGTAAAACATTGTTTAGCGTGAACTGGTCACTGTGTTACTGCACACAGTTGAGACATTGCACACATTTATCCTTAAAAAATGCTATGCAAGAACAGAACACTTGAATTTAGTGCAACTTTCTTTTACATTCAGTTGCAATATTTTTAAGTATAATACTTGAAATATGTTTTCTTTTCAGAATTTGCACGTATTGTCGTTGTCCAAAGACTTCAGTCCACTGGAATGCATGGAAACTTGCTGACAAAAGGGCACCTTGCGAGTCTGAAGACATGCGAAGGTCCACAGAATAAACTAATATTCCAGCTAAACAATGTTTTAAATTGGTTTTGCTTGAAAATTAAAGTCTAAATCTGTCACGAAGCGACACAAAACAGTTCTCCTCTGTGAAGAGGCCTGAGAGAAGGCACAGCATACCACTTCCAAGAGTTCCTCTGGCTCCAACATGCAGTGGGCCGGCTGGGGCATGAAGTCAGACTGACATTCACAAACACACAGACGGAGACCAATGGAGGCGAGGCCGTGAGAGGACAGAGCAGACGAGTGACCAATGAAGGCAAGGCCGTGAGGGGACAGAGCAGACGGAGACCAATGGTGCCGAGGCCGTGAGAGGACAGAGCAGACGGAGACCAATGGTGCCGAGGCCGTGAGAGGACAGAGCAGACGGAGACCAATGGAGGTGAGGCCATGAGAAGACAGAGCAGACGGAGACCAATGGAGGCGAGGCCGTGAGAGGACAGAGCAGACGAGGACCATGGAGGCGAGGCCGTGAGAGGACAGAGCAGACGAGGACCATGGAGGCGAGGCCGTGAGAGGACAGAGGGTGGAATGAGACATGAGAGACCGGAGCAAGGGGGACACGGCTGATCAGGGACAATGAGATTGCAACGAGATTAGAAAAGTCAAATAAATAAAGCGGGGATAAAGGGATTTTTCCTTTTTCTTGATTGCTGAACACAAGTCTCACACATACGCACAAGTCACACGTCACACACACACACACACGCACACGCGCACAAAAACTGCGTAGCAAGCTTGAGATGAGGAAACTGAACATTTGAGTATACAAAAACACAAGTTGAACTTATTGCTAAAAGGTATAGGAAAAGAAATGATAAAAACAACAATACAATTGGCAGTGTTGTCCCTCTTGTCAACACGCTGGCTCACAAGTAGGACGGCAGGATGAGCTTGGGTGAGCTATGGTGCAGGGTGTGCACAGCGACAGTACACAACTATGCGTGCGAGGGGGTGAGGGGGTGGTGGGGGAGGCGGGAGGGGGCATGGGGAGGACGCGGACCAGCATCCAACTTACAGGGACTAGTTTCCAATACCATTTGGAAGGAGACTATCCAGAAAGCCGGGGGTGAGAGAAGTGGGAGAAGGAAAGAGGAGAGGGGATAAGGGCAGAGAGGTCAATAGGTCAAAGGTCACGTGTAGCAGATAGAGTAGGATCTGCTTCCAGGTTAAAGGCAATGGAAGGAAAGAGAAAAGAGCAGGTTATGATGACTCGCTTAGGCTTGTTTGGGGAAGACATTTATAAGAACTGCCGTCTTGTGAACCATTACCTGTTGTTAGCATAGAGGTCAGAAAGGAAGAAGAATAAGGCAAGCACACATAAACTGGATCAAATGTATTTGGAGGGCGTCCAGCATCCATTTTGGCTCTGGCCCCCTGTGTGTTGCCGTGTTGGTGTGTGTGAAAGTGAGAGAGAGACAGACAGAGAGACAGAGACGGAGACAGAGACAGAACCTCTGGCTTTACCTTCTGGTGGTTGGGGGACTCCAGTGGGTGCTGCTTGACCTTGTGCTCCCTCTCGGTATTCTCCCTCATCTTCATGTTCACCTGCAGAGGAACCGGGGTGGCTCACGTTTAACCTCCTTTACGTGGATAGTTCCAGAAATACATTTGGCAGCAGGTAGTTTGACGCCTCGAGTATGAATCAGTTATCTAACTATAAATGGAGCAGTCTTTGTATGTCTGTCCTTCGACTTCACACTTGGCAGGTGTGTCACTGAGGACGCGAGGAAGTGTCAAGTACGCACTTGAGATCTGCGGGACATATTTATTTGTAGTGCGTTACTACCGCCAGAAGTACACACCGTGTAGTGTACTGAGAGGTGACACCTATTAACTGTTACACTGCCAAACAGCATGCTGGGTACAGCTCGCTCTAAGTTTGTCTTACGACATAGACAAACTGTCTCGAGCTGAGCTGTGCGCCTCAGGTTTACATACGGCTAACAGACAGCTGAAACATGAGCCACATGTTACTGACCCACCTCTGTGTGTGTGGACATCTAATCATATCAGCTTGTCTATTGGCCCGTCCCTGGGTAATGGGCATCAGTGGCCCACAGACCCTAAGGAATGGAAGTGGGACACGACAGACTCCAAGAGCCAGTGCTGAAACATCCCTCAGTGACACACTTCTTTCAGAGTGGGTCATCCATCTATGTGCGATGTGAAGAGAGAGCCAGTGTGTGGGCAGCAGACACTGCCTCATAGTTGCATTGCTGTGAATGCTAGAGATGGGGGAAACTAAAATCCATTCATGCGAATATCGCAATTCTTTGCTTCCCCAATAGCGGTTGACTCAAGAATGTCATTTTGGTCTCTCTTTTTTAAAGCCAAAAACATCAATGTTATCAACGAAAACGCGTCTGACAGAGGGCGCTAAAATGTATTCGCCTATAGTCAATTCGCATCAACTATGGTCTGCGATGACAGACCTGCAGAACCCGAACCGCGAACCACACAAATATCGTATTGCAGAAAATCAATCATAAAAAAAAAAATCATACCAATATTGCCTCGGAAAAATGGCAGAATTGCAATACACATCGTATAGGCACTCAAAAATTGATGTAATAATATCTTATCCCGTGGTCCCGATCGATTCCCGTTGCTAGTGTGTGTGGTGGCGTTTCGCTCAGACCTTGTTGATCCAGAACACCATGGCGTCCTCCAGGTCGAAGGGAAGCTCCTTGGAGGCACTGAAGGTGGAGAACCGCTTAACCGAGGCCACCACCTTCTCGATGCTGATCATCTCCACCGTGTAGGCCATCATCAAGGCGTCAATCATGGGCATGTGAGCACTCTAGTGGGGGGGGGGGGAAAGGGGGAAAAGAAGGGGGTCAATTTACTTAACACTTTTAGCCTGGCGTCGCCAGACCAATTCCTAAATGCAAGTCTGGAACCTCTCAGTTAATTTTCCATTTCCAAGGGGCATCTTTAGCGGGCGCAGATCCAAACACAATTGGATAGACCTTCAACCAATCAGACCAACGAAACGCGTGACGTATATTCAACTTTTATCAAATCCTGTACAGCAAACATCTTTCTTATCAACAAAGGCTATAGGTGCAGTTGTTTGTTCTTCTTTTAGAGATAATATGAGATTCAACAGACTGTTCCACATCAGTGGCAGCCAACTTGGTTGTTTACGAAGCTAATTCCACCAGCCTCCACTGTGTGGTCCTTAAATACTAAATGCAAGAATGGTTTCAGATAAATATACCATTATTATTATTATCATTATTATACCAATAATTACCCCTGGGATGGGATTATAAATGCTGGATTGTACTGGCATTACTGCATGTACTGTACTGGAATTACTGCATCTCTACACGACCTTGCATGGCTTTTTTTTAACGTTTCACTCCCAGAACAATGGGTGTCTCACACTGGTTCTGGCCTGCTCGATAATAACCTGCTCTATAATATCCTGACCTATAATATCATAATCCTATAAAGAGACACCACAAGAAACCTCATACCAGAAATAGTCTTCTTTTAATTCCACAAAGTGGCAAATGAATGCCTACTATTCTTAAGCACGTATTGTTTATAGGCGTGTGTACAAAAAAGTTGCTTGTCTGCACTAGTAGGTACACAATCTCTCGCGTGCAGTTGTGTTCAGCCTCTTTTCTGGATTGCTGTTTTGCTTGTGCAAAACATAGACCAGAGTAAAGGCTAAACTAGAGAGACTATAGACTAGAGTGTGCCCGTCCCTGCTCACTGTGACCATTTAGCGTAATCCAATTCGTGATGGAGGAAAAATACAGAGATTAGACCAATTAAGACGTAAGCTATTCAGGGCTCTCCCTGCCGCACATGGCCCGAGATAACGACAAGACGTGGAACGCTTTTCCACTGAAAAGGTAGGCAAGCCTACTGTATACAAACACAAGACTTTCTCTGTCAACACAATTCAATAGTCCAAGTAAAATAAACTGATTAATAAGGGAACCAATATGATCTGTTATGATCTGATAATATAAGCACAAGAAACCATTAAAAAATAAGTAGGGGATTGCACATTTTTTGTCAATCACGCAGTGACTTATGACCATAAGAATCACTCCTATGTGCTTTCTGATGAGAGCAAACTTCACCCCATCTCAATGTCTATATTGCCACGGTCTGCCTAAGCTGCATGTCTGATACACACACACTCAAACTCTAAAGATGGACCCCAGGAGACGGGAGTCCACAGGGTGACCATGTGCTGTGGATCTGCTCGCAATACCTCACAAGAGAGCAGCGAAAAAGGTCAAAACAGAAGCTGTACAACTTGTCCACAGGTAACACCGTATGTACACACAGGCACCCCCATGATGCTCGCTGTATGGGACCGTCATGGTGAGTCAACATACAAGAAGGGAAGGGAGGTTTTCCTCCGAAGGCAACGAAACCAGCCAGGGGGTTTTATCATCGTGTTCTGGCTTTGTGTCTGGCTGCTGCTGCTGCTCACACGGGAGTCTGCGTTGGGGATTATTTCAACAGACTCGCGCAGCCTTACACAGACACCGGGACTCTGTAGCAGGAAGGGTCTGCCTCAAACACCCGTTTCCATGGTAACAAAACAGTGCACGCAAGATCGCTGTAATGGTCGAGGAAGCCAATGGTTCATTCACTTGTGTGTGTGTGTGTGTGTGTGTGTGTGTGTGTGTGTGTGTGTGTGTGTGTGTGTGTGTGTGTGTGTGTGTGTGTGTGTGTGTGTGTGTGTGTGTGTGTGTGTGTGTGTGTGTGTGTGTGTGTGTGTCTTTCTGCTCAGTGAAACTGTAATACGTCAGATCGTATTGCTGCCGAGGGGCCACTCTGCACTTTCAATCACACAGCGCCTACAGTGCTGTGACTGTGTGGGGTCGACCCAGGTCTGCGGTACCAGGAAACCGCTTTCTAAAACAGACCTGGGATGACACAAAGGTCTACGCCCAGAAGAGAATCAAACTAAAGACGGAGATGCCCCATGGTACCAATCTGGACAAACAGCTCCTCACAACAGTGTCTCCCTTCACCAGCTGACCAGGGTTAATAGGGAGACAGGGGAAAGACTTGAGTGACAGACAGAAAGGAGCATATGATGCCATCAGATGTGGCACGCGGAGGACAATCACGTGCCATACTGATTATTCAGCGGGCGCTTTTCTCTTCCTGGCCACATAGGAACATAATATAGGCAAGCAGGGAAGCCCCAAATCCCTTGCCAAGTGTATTAGTAGAAACCTGAACCTGCGTACATGTATGAGACCCTGAGGCCTACGTTCCTATTCATTTAACCTGCTCTGTTTTTTATGATACATTGCTATTTTATTATTATTTTCCACATATCTTTCAGGAGAACTTATTAGCTACAACCAAATGGCGATAGCTTACGCTCGACGTGCATTTGTTAGGTTGCATGGTTTCAGAGGAGTTTGTGTTTATCCAAACCTCCCGCCCTACATTAAGCCCAGGATGTGCAGGCTCAGCAGTAGGATTTGTTTAAGCCGAGACACCGGGCCAGGGCTCGGTCCGTTTATAATAACCAAAATGTTGCACTCAGTCTCTGAAATAACCTCAGGTCAATCTAGAGCCCCTTCCACACAGCCTCTCTACACAGCTCCATGTGAAAAAAAAAAGCAGCTGGCAGCAAACGGAGGTCAAACAGGGTTGGGGCGAGAAGCTACCTGGAAACACATCAAGTACATTCTTTGTCAAGTTAAAAAATCACCAGAGCCAAAATAGTTTAAAACTAGCCTGACAACAACAGCATTGCCATAGCAGCACCCACACAGATCAACATCCACCAACCACACAGAACAACACTATTCACAGCAACATGGCATGAAGAGGTCTCCCCAGTGCAGCGGGAGCCAGCAGTCAAATTCCACCAGCGAGTTTGACTAGGGTTGTAACACAACCATGTAAGGTCCGTTGCATTCAAAAGCAGCAGAAAACCACTAGCGCTGGTTGAATCATCGAAATTCGATCGCGATTACGATCTGGCCCTCTGTTTAGAAATGTGTTTTTTTTCGCGTGATCTTCTCACAAAACGCTTGGCTCACTCATACCTGACACAGTATGGGGATGATTTTGTCATATTTGACTATAAACAAAAGTTACCTAGAGCAGCTTCAAGGCCAAGATGGCTGGATAAGAACACAAAAGGTCTGTTCACAATTGACTGTGCGGAGAATGGGAGATAAGGCATTAGGATAAGCAGTGCGAGAGGGAAGTACATTGGTCATGTGCTGGGCGCTAATATTTGTGACATGCCTTCTGTGTGTTTGACAAGCTCCATGTTAAACACGTTAAACAGTTCCACACGGTCACAAGAGAAAGTGACTAAGCCATGCTTAGCATAACACCCGACAATCTAGGTCCTGCATCATGCCTGGTAGGAAAGCTATTGAGAGAAGTCCAGCAACATGGAGACAACTGGCACATCGGCAATGACATGTCATTCACTTGGTAGCGACGGTGACTTAAGCTGAGTTTGAGCCGATATAAAACACATAATTATAGTAATCCACATAAGATACAAAAATCGCACTGCTCTAGAAAACAAAAACAACTTTACAAGTGGACAGCCAGTCCACCTAGAAGAAGCTCTCCAGTTCAAGTTCCCCAAAAATAAATCCAATAACATGCAAAATCCAATTATGTGCAAAAGTCAGTTATACGCAATTATAAAAAGGTCATAAATTATTTAGGTTAATACTGTTATAAAGTGACATATATGACCGTGAGAAATCACAGACTGCCGACAAGAGGGCTGGCGCGGGGACGGAGCCCATTCACCCTTTCTTTCTCCACCCACCATTTTGATGGGCATTGAGGCCAGGTCTTCATCGGTGACGGGCGTGTCGTCGCTCTCCACCACGTAAAGACCTTTCCTGGACAGCGCCTGGATGACGCAGAGGTGGGAGTGCAACGCGGCCGCCTGCTCCGTCTTCAGGATGAGGGCGCACACACGGCAGTACAGCTCGCAGGACAGCAGCAGCCGGATGACGGGCGGCTTGATGTGCTCCTGGTCGTACTGGTCCGTGTAGAAGGGGTCCCGCAGGTCCTCTGGGATGTGGTCTGGAGGGGGAAATAATACAAAAAGGATTTATTTTAAGTGGCAATCGCGAAGATTTTCATGAAACTAAATGTCTGTTGAGTCACTATTGCCGAATGAAGTAACACAATGGTGACTGAGCCAATAGCCCACTGATGAAAGCCCTTGCGTTTGCAGTATTATGATCGTTAAGAACTGGGTGTTGGTGGCGACTTTCCCACAACAACAACAACAAAAAAATCACAGGAAGTGACGCATTTTCCATTACCCAGCGGTGGTAGCTCCACCAGAGAGGGTAGACGGAGCTACTGTGTGTGAGGCGGTGTCCTGTTCACTCAACAACATAACGTTTCAGACAGACTCAAAATCGCAAAATAAATAAGAATGAAGTCTAAGTAACCGCAGAGTTAACGGGGAGTCTCAGAATGAAAAACATGGACAGGCCAGAGAGGCGACCCCTCGTTCATTCACGATGGATTTGAACTAGACACTAGGCTCGCCGGCTCAAGTTTCGACTGCAAAGTGTAAACCATGCAGTACAAGCGTGGATGTGGGATTCCTACAGCAACCTACAGAAACTAGGTTGTGCAGCGCCATATCTTTTTCCAGAATCACTGGTCAGTCGCTTTGGAGAAAAGTGTCTGCTGAATGGCTTAATGTGAATGTAGAGCGCGAGAGAGCGAGAGAGAGCTCATGTTGTTCATTGTGCACATCTGATGACCTACCATCCCTCTGTCATGCTATTCCATGATGATACATTAACGTGAATGAGAAGGCCAGAGCACACTATGACGACTAACAAGAGAAGTAAGGAAATTATAGTTTCCTCGCTCATCAACATAGAATATTTCAACTTTGCCATTAACCTATAAACACTTCAAGAGCTAACACAGAACCTTAGCCCAGGCTTAGCCAACTGCGAACCATGTAGGTAGTACATGCTAACAAAGACCCACATCATCCATGGAGAACAGATATTGGGTTGACCGTCTCATCACGGGCCTCCCAGCGTGTCGCTACTTGAGCCGCGAAGCGAAGAAGACCGCTGCCTATCACTTAATAAAAGGGTTTTCACAACTTTACATGTGAAGTCACTCGCAAAACAACAAAACCATACCAAAGAGGGTTTGATGCGTGATCCCAAAATACTGCGGTAACGAAAGTCAGCAGCTGTTTCCTCTAAAAAACTGGGATGCTATCAACACAAACACAGAGGGTAGAGCCAACCGTGCTCACAATGGATGGGAATGGGGTTTAAAGGGATAGTTCACATTTTCTGAAGTCTGAAATAAGGAAGTACGGTTGAGCAAATGTAGCGCCAATGGAAAGGGCTGCCCGACGGCAAGGTAAAGCAGTGAGAATATTCTTTATATAGCGTACACTTAAAACTAATATTGATTTTTGATGTGGGCCTTTTTTTTTTTAGGCGCCTAAAATACGTTTTGCCGCTGGCCCTGTTCGCAGCAGTGCATTGCTTAGCATCTGTGCTGGTACATCTGTCTCTTCTCGAAATTGGGGGCACGCCGACCGCCTCCTACTGTAGGTAATACACTGACTCTAGAGAAGTACCTCCTACTGTAGGTAATACACTGACTCTAGAGAAGTACCTTCTACTGTAGTAATACACTGACTCTAGATAAGTACCTTCTACTGTAGTAATACACTGACTCTAGAGAAGTACCTTCTACTGTAGTAATACACTGACTCTAGATAAGTACCTTCTACTGTAGGTAATACACTGACTCTAGAGAAGTACCTTCTACTGTAGTAATACACTGACTCTAGATAAGTACCTTCTACTGTAGTAATACACTGACTCTAGATAAGTACCTTCTACTGTAGTAATACACTGACTCTAGAGAAGTACCTTCTACTGTAGTAATACACTGACTCTAGATAAGTACCTTCTACTGTAGTAATACACTGACTCTAGATAAGTACCTCCCACTGTAGTAATACACTGACTCTAGATAAGTACCTCCTACTGTAGGTAATACACTGAATCTAGACAAGCACCTCATACAAGATACACATGAATGTTGACGAGATGTTGATGCCATCAAGTCAAAAAGACCACCACGCCAATCTTGTCCTCGGAGCATAACATACTGTAGTAGCCAAATAACATAACATGTTTAGTGTTGTAGGATAAAGCGAAGAGTGAGAAACCACTTCACACGTAAGGAATGCAGATGACCGACATAACGCCTGCCATCAATTGGTTTGGACAATATGAACGCTTGTGTGCAACAGTGAAATTGATTCAAATGTCATCCAGTGGAGTATAGAGAGCGGTGCTGATGTCACTTCTGACCAATAGGATACAGAGCGGCACCGCGACTCATCACCGCCAGCACTCCCCCATTAGCGCGGGGGAACGGCGGCCGGACAGTGGATTGCCGGCACGCAGCCAATCAGGTTCCTTGGTGCAACGGCACACAGGGAAAAACACCACCGAGAAACAAACATGAAGGACCAATGGGAAAGGTTTGTGTACATAGTATGTTCTTTTGACTCCATCTCACTCATTTCCAAACCCAATAGAAGGTAACATATGAAACCACATTTAGATGAAAATCATTTGGGTCTAGGTCTTTCCCTAGTGGCTGGCCGAGTGCATACTTCTTGTTTGTTGTTGTTGTTCTGTTTAGTACACAAGCAGTAATTCAGCAGACTATTACTGTGCACATGCTAATGAGCTTAGCGTTGTGTAACGGCATTAGTCCCTTAGTAGTAGACTCTAGTGTGCATGACAATACGAGACACATTTGGGGCTCCCACTCCTGTGGTGCACTGCGTGTTTAAGCAGAAAAACACATATCGTAGCAGGAGGACTGATTACGGGGGGGGGGGGGGGGGGGACAACAAAAGCGTCTAGCCGGGGAGGGCCTCTCCACGTTTGACTTCCCCTTACAAGATGCTGATGCTGTGTGGCAGCAGCTGCAGCCCCTCCAACCGTCCCCTCCTCCTCCCTTCCATCCTTCCCGCTTCTAGTGGCAGGCCGGGCTTCAATATGGGGGTGGGGGGGGCAACGCCACTGGTGTTGTACTGCCATGTGGGAATGGGGGGGGGGGGGGGGGGGGGGGGGGGGCATGTAGGGCTGCAACTAACCATTGTTTTCATACTCGATATTTTTGTCCATTACTCGTTTTGTCCATTAGTCGATTTCATTTAGTCTAGAAAATGCCTGAGTATTCACTTCATAATAATCCATGAACCAAATATGTTCATTTCTGAAGCATAAGGCCACAACTTATTTGTACTTGATGAATGACTAAAACCATTCATCGATTACCAAGACTAGATTCGATTAATTTTCTACTAATTGGTTAATCGACTAACCGTTGCAGCCCTACTGCCAGGATAGGCCCGGAGCAGCGTCAGCCAACCAGTCGGTCAATATCCTCGCCGGCCTCCACACTGCTAGGGCAGGGAGTGTACCTGTCAGCTGCCTGTACCACTGACAAGCAGTCTGCTTGTCAGCCCGCCCCTGCGGTCGCTCAGGTAGCAGGGAGCAGCTGCCTTGTGCGGGGTGGCATGAGCACAGGTGTGCCTTATACACACTATGCATGTATTAAAGACACGCATGCATAATACACAAACACACACAAGCATCCTGCTTCACATGGTACACTGCTAAATATGCTAAAGTTTAGGGTTTCGTAAGCAGTTTGTGAGCATCGCTGAAGAAATAACTGTCCGGATATATTCAGCCCTACCCATGGGGCAGGATGACAATATGACCCTCTCCTGTTCCACTACCGAAAGCTTTGGGGTTTCTGCATGCTGTGTATGTAGGCTAAAGGCTTCATCTGCGGCACAACATGATGCTGTACACAGAGATGATTTGAGGCTGCACTCCTGGATGCCTCATTAGCGTGGATCTCTACATTGATAGGCGGCAGGCCGTATTCCTCGAAAGAAGGTGGAAAACAAAAAAACATCTTGTAGGTCAACATCCCAAATTGCCAAGATACAGAAACTGAGGGTAAAGGATTTCCAAGCAGAAAAGATAATGGATTTCTATGCATTAAATACTTCAGAAAGAATGATAATTTGCTCACAATACACGAGGGGGCTACTATTGCTAATGTTGTGATGGCATGAATAATAAATATGAATCATTTGAAGATAAAGATGGAGGCATTGCGGCCCCAACACCTCACCATCACCAGGCAAAGCAGCAACCACATGCCCAGAACAAACACACGTTTGTATAAGGTGAATGTTTTGCATCTGGAAGCTCAAGGGTTTATCACAGCCAAAATCACGAGGCAATTTAAAAACTATAATGCAAATCATAGCGGTCATCCTGTTACCGTGCAAAGGGATAACGCACTGGTTCAGGCCTTATCGGGACAGCCTACAGTGCAACGTGGTGATATGGATTCTTCCTCCTCAGCAAAGTGTGCCAGTTACTGCAGCCCTGTTAGTTCCTTAGTTCTCATGCCCCGAGTCTCACAAATGTATGCTACGCTAGGTAAAGCATCCATGTCGCTCCATTACACTGCCCTATTGCTGCCAATCACGCGCATGTATGTCTACATTATGTAAAATCTCTCACTGCCAACATTTGTCACAAGCTAAGGTGTGGGGGAGGCAGAGGACATGTGGGTGGATGGACCTGGAATGGGTGTTTTTTTCCCCTTTCAAAGTGAACTTGTCCGAGCATGACATCATACCAACCACCCTCTGTGTGCCGGTTAAGACCAGTCAACAAGCATGCATGCATGGGGAGATTCAGCAGGGAAGATTGCTGCTGCCAAGAGGAAATTGGCATTGACTCAAGAGCACAATACACAGACAAGGAAAGTATGTTCCTCCTACTCGACTCTTCCTGTTAATGCTTCCCATTGTCACCATATAGAAAAGGAGAAAACATCACTATGAAACAACATACTTTTTAGTGAGTAGATTTTCTTGTGGTTTCCATTATAACTAAGCAGTTATAGAGGGCATCTACATTATGCCTGAACTTCCTTGTCTGTATGCGTGCGTAACAGTATTTGCAAGAAATATAACTCACCAATGCCGTAGGCTTTCGCAAACAGCCAGCGTAGATTGGCATCTATTTTTGCTCGAGCAGAATCATACATCTCCAACGGTACGACTTCCATTGTGCCCTCTGCGACTGCAGCCAAATCCATTTTTCGACAAGTGCTGTCCCCACCAGCACAATCAAGGTCCATCCTTAAATGGAAGAAAAAAACATTTTAAACATTTTAAAAAACATACAGTAAAATATTGCGAATATGACATGTCAAAACAAACTGCTGCTCTTAAACCTACAGTCTTCAGAACTCCAGGTTTGGTTAGGAAACTTGCATGATGATGACCAACTTTTTGTCTAATTATCATAGTTACTTACTGCTACTGTTTCTGTGTACAAAAAGTTTAAACATCAAGAAGCGGTTAAGTTAAGAGTCTGCCGGATCTGTCCACGTCTGTTCGTCAACGTGGGGATGTGCAGTAGCGACAACTAGACTGTCTGAATTCAAAGTAAAATGATCAGGGTTTTCTCCTGTGTGGAATAATCCATATAGCGGTTCAAAATACTTGTGTGTGCGCCCCGTGTTTGACAGCACACAAGCATTGCATTACACACATGGTGCAGCACGATTGTAGCTTAAATTACCAATACTGAAGTGTTTCCCTTATATTTGACATGATGAAAAATATGCCCTCATGATGCCAGGTTGGACTAATGACATTTGCTTGACATATGCTTAATTGTCACTTGTAAATGAGTTCCAAGTAATTAACATAAACAAGTAGTCAATGTAATCTATGTCAATATTGTGAACGATTTACATATTTGGATATCATTTTCCCACATTACTAGATGCTACATGGCACTGTGTATGTAAACATCTTGACATGCAAGTTACACAACATTTTGCATTATCTTGACGGCCTAAACCTGAATGGCCTAGCTTTAATGTTATACTATAATGTTAAACTGATGCAAATACATGGCCAAGTGTTTTTACTTCAACTAGTGGTTATACCAGTCAATTTGCCTACTTGGTTTCAACTGCCACCTGCAAGCTACAAGTAATTAAACACTAACATAACCTACCTGCAAGCCACTAGTAAGCAAACACTAACATAACTTACATGCAAGCTTTTAGTAAGCAAACACTAACATAACCTACATGCAAGCTACTAGTCAGTAAACACTAACATAACCAACCTGCAAGCTACTAGTAAGCAAACACTAACATAACCTACCTGCAAGCTACAAGTAAACACTAACATAACCTACATGCAAGCTACTAGTCAGTAAACACTAACATAACCTACCTGCAAGCTACTAGTAAGCAAACACTAACATAACCTACCTGCAAGCTACTAGTAAGCAAGCCTATGATGCATGTTGATCTGTAGCCAAGAGATAAACCACGACTTCAAGCATCTGGTGTAACGCGAGTTAACATGGTGTAATACAGGTTAACATGGTGTGACAGAGGTTAACATGGTGTAGCACAGGTTAACCTGGTGTAACACAGGTTAACGTGGTGTAACACAAGTTAACATGGTGTAACACAAGTTAACATGGTGTAACACAGGTTAACGTGGTGTAACACAGGTCTACGTGGTGTAACAAGTTAACCTGGTGTAGCACAGGTTAACGTGGTGTGACTGGTACACCAACATGCACCAGCATTACCCCAGTAACAAATCACAATGATGACCATGTTCCTCTTTCCATCCCTTGTTGTTACAGCAGTGTGTGTGTGTGTGTGTGTGTGTGTGTGTGTGTGTGTGTGTGTGTGTGTGTGTAACGTACCATCACCTGGCTACCGAGCGTCAGCTAATAACGTAACATAGCATGTGTGTCTAACCCGTTCACTCAAGTACACACAAAAAAAATGGTGAATCCAGTGTAACGTTACCCTGGGACTGGACAAGCCGCAGCACACCCTACCAGTACGTGACAACTGTAACGCCAGCTCGCAGGGAGAAACGTGCGAGCTAACCTGCTAACGTTGTAGCTGGGGGGCCCTCACGCCACCAACACATGAACCCATTCATCCATTCATATTTACCTTTACGCGTGTCCTAGTGGTGGTGGTGGTGGTGTATTTCCAACTCACCCACCCCCTCCCCTGCCTCCCTCCCTCCCCCCGACTCCCCCCTCCTCCTCGGGGTAACACGACTAGCTCAGGCCTCGCCTCCCCGCTACATACAATGGCTGTCCCGGCAGCAGAGCATCGCAGAAGCTATGCTATGCTATGCTAAGCTAAGCTAGGCTACAGGGAGGGGAACGTCTCGTCTCCTCCAGGCAACACAACACCCTCCGCGGCCTGCAGGACGACCGCGCCGCGGGGGGGGGCGGCTCCTCTTTCTCCTCCTGCTCCTGCTCCTATTCCTCCTTCTCCACCTCCTCCTCCTGTCGCAGCGTCTCTCCTTTAGGTGTTTCTGTTTCTAGGTGGCATGGTGACGCTTGGAGGTGACTGCGAGCATCTCTCACGCACTCACACTCACACACACACACACACACACACACACACACAGTAGGCTGGTGGTGCCGCCGCCTGTAGAAACCTAATTACTCTTCCTCCTGCCGCCAGTCGCCTAGTGGTGGAGGTCACGACTGCGCATGCGTGATTACCTTTTCCCAGCCAACACAGCTGTCAGTGCAATGACCACCAAGTGTTTTGTTTTTTGTTTTTTTTGGCCAATATTACGTTGATCTATTTATGACTTTGCAAATAAATAAATAAACAAATAAAAATAAATAAATAAATACATTTAAAAATATATATATATATATATATATATATATATATATATATATACTGTATATACACATATATTATCTTCCATCGAGCTTCTTGTCTTGGATTTAAGCTAATACAATATTTTGATCACAGTTTGTATTGCACCTTACATAGGCCTATATACTTATTGAGCAGATGCTTTTATCCAAAGCAACTCAGTGAATTCAGATCCATGTAGCATGATATTAGTGGTTGGCATTGGGAGGAACCCAGTACCCAGTATCTTTACTGGGAGGTGAACACCCAACGACCAGACTTTCCTGCACCCTCATATGGTGCATCACCTACAGGCCTATACATGAACAGTAGGCCAAGCATGTTCAAATAATAAAACCTGCAGGCCTTCATAAACATATACAACAAATATAATGTGAACATAGGCCTATGTTATTGTATTATGTTGCATCCTATTATTGTATAACCTAGTATTAAGTGACGACTCGTTTTAAATCAAATGTGGACTTTTGAATGGGCATGTCCATACAGAACAGAACAGGCCTCGTCTCCCTGACACTGAGCAGTCACGACCTCTAGTGGTTCATCTCGATATGCTTCAAGTAGCTCAGTGACTACAGTGGTCTCCATGATCGACACAATTCCTTATCCCATTTATAACAAGAACATAATGTATCATTAACATTAGTGTATTGTTTCTCTTTGTGATGACGTGGGGGGTGGAGTTACATTTTGATTGACAAGTTAAATCCTCTCAACTCTCAAATGATTGTTATAAATTACCAACTGAATGACAAAAACACCATCAGTTCTATACAGAGCCATGCGTGACTATGAGGTTAATATTAACATATTGTGTACAGTATTGTACAAATCAGACCCTCGTCTCGGCTCCCCAGAAGTCCCTCTCTCCGAACTACTCAGACGAGGAGGAAAGGGAGCAAGAAATCAACAAAAAGGCAAGAGAATCACTATAGTGGACCGTGACACACGCAAAGAACAGTAGACGGCAAAAATAATCTACTTGAATCTTGACTCTAACTCTGTGGTCAGCCAGTGACCAGAGTTAGACTCAAGATTCAAGTAGACTTTTTCAAGATTCACATAGTCCATTTCTTCCTTAGCATTAACATTTCACATGCCCCGTGCCTGCTCACATACACCGCCCCACCCCCCCCCCCCCCCCCCCCCCCCCAACTGTTGACCATGGGAGACAGCAACAAAAGATGAGGAGCCGGTATAACTCACGGTCTAAAATTAAATGAATTCATTTCATATACAATAGAACACACAATCAATAATCTGGGTCACGTGAAATACATTTATTAATCATTTGAAAGCAAAAATGCAATTCATATACAGAAAAAAGTACACAACGCACACACACGCACACACACACACTATCAACAATATTAACAATCCATTTCAAAATGACAAAAACAAGCCATGGGACGTTTGGCCCAAGCCAACTCTGAAGTGCCGTAAACTGACCGATGGACCAAGAGGCACGACAAGAGCTTACTAAGGCAGAGAGGATATTAACAAGGGGGATGCCCATATAAGGAGAAGGCCCCTCCCAGTGTTAGTGGACACCGAGGTTGATGTGCGGGCTCATGCTCAGCAGCCAATCAATGGTCTCCTCCAGGAAGCTCATGTTGTAGTGCGACGCGATGCTCTGGAACACCTTGATCTGCTCAGAGAAGCTCTTTTAAAGACAGACAAACAAAAAGCAGTTTAATTAATACCACCAATCAATCAATCAATCAATCAATCAATCAAAACACTTTATTTGTCCCTGACGGGCAATTTGTGCAGGCAGCCATGCATTATCAAATATTCATGTGCAATTTTCCCTCGCCATACTATTTTTATGAACATATTTACGTTTTTCCATCTTTTTATTGCCTTGCCCTACTTTTTATGTTTTAGATTTTCAACTTAAACTATATGTATTCTTTTTTCTATTACCTTGATCTGAGCAATTATAACGGCAACACCCCCCCCCCCCCCTATAGAGGAGAGATGTGAATGTGATGAGACTGACACGGTAACACACCTTGGCTGAGAACGTGAGCTCAAATTCTCCAGCGCACTTGCAGTACAGCGGCATGTTGGCCTCCTTCACTCCTTTACACTTGACACACGCCTGCAAGCACACGCGTACACACACACACACACACACACACGTGTTAAACGCCATGAGACAACCCGTACGAAGTGGCGACGGAAACACAGAAACTAAGAAATACGTTTGTCCCGACAATATGAAACCATAACACTCAAAACCAATTCATAAAAAATAATAATTATAATAATCTGCATTTGCAATTAAAATAAGGTGCCTTGTATTAAAAGTAATACATTTGTGGGCGCATTTCAAAAAGTGAATATAAATAATTATAAAACAGATAGTTCCGGTCCTTGAATCTGTACAAATAAAGAAATAAAGAATGAGTGAGGTGTGAATGTGGCGGCGCACCAGGTCCTGCAGAGTGTAGCTCATGAACTTCTTCTGCAGCGCTTCCACCAGAGACATCTCAATGGACTCCGTCTCGTACTGGACCTGGCAGTTGGAGCAGAACCACTGAGGCAACACGGCGCCATCCTGAGGAGCAGAAACAAAACACATGGAAAACTCTTACAGATTTGAGCTTGTTTGCTTGCTTAATATTTGGATTGACGTGAACACAAGCCAGTGTTTTGAGTCTTCAGTAGCAACGCAGCTCTTTCTTCCTCCTTTTCCTCGGCTCTGGCCTCACCTGCGCCACGGACGGGTCCTTGCAGAGGTCGAGGTCGCGGCAGAAGTTGCAGCTGTGGCAGATGACCTCTGGCAGGATGTAGGAGCTGCAGGGGTCACGGAACTGGGCTTGGTCGGAGAACTCCCCCACGTCCACCAGGCGCAGCAGGTCCCTCTTCAGCTTGTTCACCTGGTTGGTGATGTTGACGTCCAGGGACAGCACCTGCAGGGGGTTCACAGGAGACTAATGATGTTAGTTCACGAAGCCTGAAGGTAAGATATCTAAGTATAAAGCAAGGAATCTGTCTGCACGCGGCATGCACCTACGTAAGGTTAATCGTTTGTTGTTGTCGCTGTTTACTTGCTTATATAAAAACCCGATGTTATACTGAGACAAAGAGAGGGATGTAACGAGAGGGAGGGAGGGACGGAGGGATGAGGCGTAATAAGAAAAAGACAGATTTACAGAGACGGAGACAAAGACAGAGAGAGACAGAGACAGAGGGAGAGAGAGAGAGAGAGAGAGGAAGGCAGGTATACCTGGCAGACGTATTTGATGAACTCCAGGGCAGGGTTGTTGAGGGGGAGGTGGGAGCCGGGCAGGCTGGGGAACATCTCCGATGGCTGACTCACACTCCGCGTGCCGGTCACCTTCCTCTGGATCTTCTGGGTGATGGTGAAGAAGTTCTGCGTCAGCTCGTTGGACACGTACTCCTGGGAGAACGAGATCATCCCTGCAGGACAAAAAATGTGCATTTGTACAAAAAATGTGCATGTGTACGACGAATGTTTGTATGTAAATAACACACACGCACACCGAGTCAGGAATCCCATGGTCAGCCTGGAGCTAGCGCAACGACACAACCGATGCTAGCTCAAATGCAAGATCTTAAGACATAAAACCCTGACATCGTCACCCGTACCAGGAAGTGCCCCCAGGTCCCCCGCGGCCTGCTGGGAAGCCTGGGTGCCACCGCCCCGCCTCTTGATGGGCGTGGCCCCAGGTGTGTTGCGCCTTAGCTCCGCCTTCATGCTGTGGTAGACCGCCGCGATGTAGGCTGGGTTGAGGACAGCAATAAAAGATCATTAGGACAATAGGACTGGTTTTACCCAGTATTTAAGTTAGTCAGTGTGTACATTTAGGCAGTAAATAACAACACATAAAGGAGGACACATTGATATTTACCAGAGACGATCATGAGGAAGTACTTCTGACAGGAGGCGGTTTGGGGCAGGTACTGCATGATGTTCCAGTTGCTCTCAATCAGGTCCTCCACCTCGTCCGTCTCCCCATCCCCGTCCTCTTCCTCCCCGCCTGCCTCTTCCTCATCATCCTCATCCTCACTGCCATCTTCCTCTCCGCCCTCGCCGCTCTTCCTCTTCTTCTTTAGTTTCCCTCCATCCTGACAGAAGAAGAGACATCGACAACATCAGTGTCACATGGGTTAGATAACTCCGGCGTAGTCCCACTGAAAACAGTGTGAAGTCGCTCTGGATAAAAGCTTACTGACTAAATATAATTGTAATTGTAAAAATAAATAAACGTACAATATGTGCAATATGTCAGCATTTTTCACCACTTTATACGTATGTACACAAGGGCGCGGGAAGGGGGGTGCTGAGGGTGCTGCAGCACCCCCTGTTGGCAGGCGCTGGACAACAAGTTAAGAGGAAATTTGGTTATTCTGCAAGAAGAATAAGGTGTTTTGAAGATAATTCCGTTCCCTGTGAAGGCAATGCCTGTAAGTATGATTGTTTTCATTGCATATGTTAAACTTTTGTGTAACATTACGACATGCAATAGGAATTTCATTCTCGAGCCTATATACTTCTCCGTCGTGGTGACAGATAGAATTGCAATTTTCTGCCCGATCAGTAGGGGTCGCTACGCAAGACTGACTGGCCTAGTCCCATGAGTGGTTGGTAAACTCGTTGGTAGCGTCCGAGAGCTGTTGTTGTAGCTACAGTAAATAATATCGAAGCACAGGCTAACACAGTATGCCCAGAGAGTATAGACTCTATGATCTTTGGTATGACCATGATAAAATTGCTTGACAATGAAATTAATGAAATTAAAACGTGACATACTTGAATAATATTCTTGAGAGAAGACTGTACCATGAACTTAAATCGTTTTCGGATCTGCAGTGATCATTTTATATCAGGTAATGGCAGTGTGTAAGGCTATGAATCAATGTTAATGTATTGTAAATTGCATAACAAATAAACAAAATTATCGTTATACAGTGGTGTTGGTTTATTTGAAAGGTGAAATCTAGAGTAGGGTTAATGTTGCCTCTGCTAGGTTCGCGGACAATAACGTGTACTGCATCTACCCTGAAGAGAATGGCTAGCTACATAGATGTCCATTTCAAAGACGATTGGTATGACCATGAAGCATACAAATATAGCTGATGATATAGGCCTGCATATTCTATGTTATCGGAGTGCTGTCGCATAATTGTAGAACATTGGAATTTGTGGCTGCAAAGGACATTTCTAAAACGTCTCACCCTCAACCGTACACAACGCTAAAATTACGTATTTAGCAGTCAAAATCCAAAACATGTATAGGGGGGAGAAATCGTTGGACATTCTTCATTATTTTGTTATTCAGCACCCCTGGTCAAAAAGAGGTTCCCGCGCGCCTGTATGTACACATACTTTATGTACATTTCTATATGCATATTTTATTTATTTATATTGATAAACCTTTGTCCATTTTCTGTGTTTCCATGTTTATGCCTTGCCATCATTTCATTGTTACATATTTTTTTATATATATAAATATTCTTGAAATATTTTAACTTTATTCCATTTTCTTTTTTTGACCTGAGAAATTGTAACAGCAGCAATACAGTGACTAAACTAGTGGTCTAAAGTGGTTACCTCTCCACAGAGGGCGCCAGAGGGCAACTTGCCCTTCACCCCTCCGTGATTGGCCGGGTCCATCCACAGCAGGAAGTCCCAGCAGCGGGAGAAGGAGATGGACAGCGAGTGGAAGATCTCCCGGGAGTGGATGCTAGGAAGAGACGGGTTCAGGGGTGAGGGAGGTTTCACATTTTCATTAAACATGGGAAGTGGGAAGTGACAAAGAATATGTTTTCAGGCAATAATAATAACCATCCCCCAAACTAAACTTTAAACCAGCTGCTTATCGCCTCGCCGGTCTCACCTGTTGGTGATGTATTCCACGTAGCCGATGGCGTCGTCTGTCCTGCGTTTCTTGGTACACAAGATGATCCTGTTGAAGTTCCCGTACACCACAGTGGAGCCGAGACGCTTGAACTCTGCGACTAGCCTGGACAAAAGCGGTACACCATCAATCAATTCATGGATGGATTATCACTTGAGTTAACCACATATTGTTTACAGAACATCACATAATTTCTCACACAAACTCTCACACACACACACTCACACTCCACCCAAAATAAGCCAATCACAAGTAGGCATAACCCATAGAAACCCCATTGGCCAAGAAGAGTAAGCTTTCCTTGTCATTTCTACGACCACAACTCAAGTGCAATGTCAATACAGAGAAAATAATCTAACTTATAACCCCAGGTAATGTGAGGCGGGGGCGTGGTTACCCTTTTGACGGAGCAGAGCGTTACCCAGAGCCACTTACTGCAGGAAGACCTTCTTCATCATGTTGTGGAGCGTGCGGTGCAGCGCCGGGTCGTACAGCAGGGAGCTGGGCGAGCGCAGCCAGCGGTAGAAGTGCATCACCTGGTTGTCTGCGTACACGTTGTGATACTGGGTGATCTCCCGCACCCAGCCCACCACCATGCTCTTCAGGATCCTGATGGCACAACGCGACAGTCGTGAGACTAGTGCTGCAGCTAACCATTGGTTTCATAGTCGATTGATCTAACAATCATTTTTACGATTCATCGATTAATCGTTTAGTCTAGAAAATGTCCAAAGTAATGTCTTAAATTTCCTTGCTTCATCTGACAAGCAGCCACGAAAAAATAAAGTATTCTGCTAGATGCCACTAAATCCTTTAAAGGGACATGCACATAAATGCCCGGCGTTCCAGCCTGTGTGTACCTGAACGTGTTGGAGCAGAGGGCGGTCTCGTCGTAGCTGGCCACTGCCATGGCCCCCTGGTTCCCTGACGTCATCATGTCCTCCAGCGAGGCCTGCTGGATGACGTCGAAGCTCACGCCCAGGCTGGCCCCGCCCTCCATGTCGTTCACATGCTGGGACTGTAGGATGGTGTTGACCGCAAGGCTCTGCAGGTCCAGCTCCACACACACTGAACAGGGGACCCGTGTTAATACACACACTGGACAGGGTACTGGACACACACACACACACACACACACACACACACACACACACACACACACACACACACACACACACACACACACACACACACACACACACACACACACACACACACACACACACACACACACACACACACACACACACACACACACACACACACACACACCAGGTGTCATCTCCACCACATGGGGGGACCCTACCCACCTGTGGAGTAGCATCCCTGTGCGTTGATCTCCACGGAGACCCGGTCGTCGCTCTCCATCACCAGCCGGCTGTCATCCGCCTCGCGGCCCCCCAGGTCGGGCCGGGCCGTGGGGGACATCCACAGCAGGTGGTTGTGCTTGCGCAGGTGTCTGGCCAGGAACAGGTCCGAGCCGAAGATGGACACGTCCTGAGGCAGGTTCCCCACGGGCAAGTGGTAGTACCTTCAGAGCAGGAGGATGTCCAGAGTTAGAAGAGGGAGGGTTAGATCGCGCTTCCCGCACAGACATGAGCTGATTGGAATCATGATGAGCAAATGTCTGCACCTTTTATACTATATTCATGACACAGCTTTCTTGAATACTCGATTCTGAACAGCAGACCGCTGCTACGAATAACAGACCGTTGCTATGGACACCATTTCCAACTGTAGAATCTAACAGACTATTATTTTTAGTGGGAGCAATTAAATCATTTTTAAATCAATAAAAATCAAATGATTGATTTCTTTAGGAAGTAGCCATGTAATACGCAGGATAATGTACAGCGAGCTGGTCATTACTGCCAAATAATCACTAATCAATCATCACCCTGTCAGGGTTTATTTCGCAACAATGACCGACTTGCTGTACATTATCCCTTACATATTGTTATCCTGGGTAAAAAAACACCCATCACTTCCTCACCGGGCCATGTCGAAGGCCTGCGACAGGCAGCTGTCCAGGTTGAGGTAGTGGCGGAGCATGCGGCGGGCGCCATGCCGCTGCCAGTCCAGCACGTTGTAGCTGATCTCGTCCGCCACGTGCACCGGGACCACCGGGAACTCCTCCAGCACCCCCATGCCTGACGCCAGGCGACGCAGCTCCCAGTTGGACTGCACCGCGATCAGGGTCGGCCCACGGCGCTCCTCCTGGATTCACACAGAGACTACCGTTAGAGATCCATTTAAATGTTTTATACGAGTCACCGGACAAAAAAACAAAACCTCTGAGACAACACTGTCTCCAGTAACACCTGAATACTGCTTTCTGATCTGCTAAACCTGAGCCAGGTCACATCCAGAATAACCTTATTCGATTGTCCTGAAGGAATCACCTCATTACCTTGTAGTTGAGCAGGATGCGCTGCAGTGCGCGGTAGATGGCCTTAATGTCATTCTCGGCACGGACCTCGAAGCTGTGTTTCTCGGGGGGCAGGAGGTCCTCTGTGGTCTTCTCCAGCAGCGCGGTGCGCTCCACCCCATAGACCGTGCTCAGGTTGGGCATCTGGTTGCTGCGCACCTGTGGGTTAATGCACGGATTAATGCGGTCAAAATCCTTGCGACCCCCACTTCTAACACCCGCTTCCTTCAACTTCTGCCCGTAATATCAACGTCCCGGTGAACTTATGCGCATTAAGCTGCACGGTAAGTAGTTTGTGTGCGGCTACGAATCATTAGTCTGTTCGTATATACACACGACCTTAAAATATATTTTTTTAATCCAAAATGTACAACCAAATATCTATAGTCTATTCATATAGAGAGGACCTTTAAAAAAGTGGGAGAGAGAGAGAAAGAAAACAAGTGAGAAACAGACAGTACAAGAGAGGAGGAGGAGGAGGAGGATTTGTACCGTGTCCAGGATGAAGACGCTAGCCTTGCGCTGGGAAGGGATGAAGAGGCCGAACAGGGCCTTGTGTCCCTGGCTGTGGTGGTATAGGTAGATGTGGCGGATACTCCCTGGAGGAGGAAGAACGGTTCAGAGAGCATTACAGGGGGTTTTATTTGTATATTATGTAACGGCATTTTTTTGTTTTGATTGTTCGCCTCGCTTAAAGAGGGAACCGTGGCGCCCGGCTAGACATCATATAACAGAGTTCTGCTTCGCACACGTGGTGTGAAAAATCACCGCCTACAACATCAACGCTGTTTCCGTGAAAAAAAAACCTGAAAAGATGGACTGACGTTATCGGTCTGGGATTCATGTTCTCTAAATAGGACCGATGATGTCAATGGTTCAGCTTCCCCACAATCTTTATCCACGTCGCTTTAGACTCAGCAGTCCACCATGGAAATCTACAGACTGGATGGATGACTGGCGACATGAGACGAGGGGGTCTTACCAGGTTCCAGGTAACTGAACTGGGCCAGCGACCTCATCTCCAGGTTGTCCAGCTCGAAGGTGTCCGCCTCCCTGCCGGCCAGGTCCCTCAGTGCGTGCTTGTTGACCATGCACATGCAGCCCAGCTGCACCAGCGCCCGGAACAACAGCGGCACCTGGTGGGGAAACACAAGCAGGTGGTGTCAGCTTACACATACACACAGACACAGACACATACACGCGAAGATAATAGAAACTATATATTATATAATATATTTTTTACTTGCATGAAAATGCAAGTAAAAAATATACAACACTACAGGGGGTATGGTCCTCTCCAAACCCACATCTATACTACAGTGTGATCAAGGGCGTTATGATGACAATCAACCTGGGTGTGACTTCTTGTACCTGCGTCTCGTAGACACCCTCGATGTCTGGAGCGGAGAGGTCTGCATTGATCTCATTCATGTGCTCCTGATACATGTCCTCTGGCACCGAGTACTCGTACAGGAAGTACACAATGTTGGAGCGAGGCAACATCCTGTTGACCTGCCGCAGGGGACACCGACACAGTTAATAATAATAACACACAATTCATTGCACAGATTAATTTCCAGCTTTTTAAGACACCCACAGCGCTTTGCATAGTGTGTGTGCCTGTGATATGCCACCGCATCCTTTACTGCACTTGTACGTTTTAATGCATACTTAAACCGAGTACTGTGATGACCATTCAAATGAGTCCATTTTGAGTATTGTAGTGTACTACTAACCTTGCGGTACGCAGGCCCCCTCCTCCTGCTTGGGGACCTTCTGGTTCACGTAGAACACGCGAGGGATGTTGAGCTTCATGCAGTGGAGATCGTTCCCGATCACCGCCCACAGCTTGTACAGGCCTGGGTGGCTGGTCTCTGCAATCTAGGAGGAGGAGGAGGAGGAAATACACAGCAAGTCCATTGAAAACCCCCACCACATTTTCTTCAATCGAACTTGTTTCCTATAGTGTTCACAGACTGGGAAGTTTGATGTGCTTTTTAATGCGTGTTGTCAATCTCAGCCTGATTAGCCTGTATGCTAGCCTGTGTTGCTTTGCAACCCTTTTTGCTGTCTTGAGGAACTATATTGCTTGGCGGGATTGATGATTTCTTTTCAATAAATGATCACATTTTATCTTGCTGGGTGTTTATTTTGTGAAATCACACGAGGTAGCCTATAGTTACCGTTTTAGTAACCATGTCGTGCCTAACAGTGCCCCCTAGCTGTTCTAAAATCACTGTAAACCACAGCCTCTTGTGGCTTATTGCCTAATTTAAACTCTACTCTTCTCCACCTGTACGATCTGCCAGGGCATGTCCAGGATGCTGCGGGCGGTCCTACGCAGGAAGTTCCCCAGGCCAGTGGTGGGTCCATCCCGGATCAGCCCTCCCCCCACAGGCTGGGCCTCCCCGTCACCCAGCCTCCTCCTCTTCTTCCTCTCCTTCCTCTGCTTCAGCTGCAGCTCCCACTTCTTCTTGTGGTAGCGCAGCCACACCAGACGCTCCTCCTGCAGAGAGAGAGACAGAGACAGAGACAGAGAGATATACAGAGAGATACAGACAGAGGGAGAGAGAGACATGTCATTATTAGGTAGGGGTGAGGAATTACCTAGAAGATTTATAAATCCCAGACGGGGAATGAGCAGCAGGAAGAGTCATGCAAATTCAAAAGAAGACTAGACCTTCAAAAAATATATATACAGAAAATATGTCTATATACACAATAAGAGTAGCAGAAATGTAGATGAACGTAAAGAAAATAAATGTAGAAATTATTGACAGTTGAGGTAGACGAGACAGACAACACTATTGTAACTATTCAGTCTAAAAAACAAAAAACAACAAAACAACACAAAGCTCAACCTAAATGAGTTTCATTTAAACAGAGGGTGTAGGGTTGAGACCGTCTGAGCTCACCTGGGTGGTGCCCTGTGGGGGCGGGGCCCCCAGGATCTCCCTCCAGGACTGGGTGAGATCCATGTCCTGGGACTCCCCCTGGCTCGCCTCCCCCTGGGACTGACGCTTACGCTTGGTGGTGATCAGCACGGCGGGCTGCAGGGGTCTGGGTGGCAGGCCGAAGTCCTCCATGTCTGCTGCCTGGCCGGTCCTCCAGGGGCTGGTGGGCAACCTGAGATGGAGAGAGGTGGAAGGAGATGAAGAGGGGGAGAGAGACGGAGAGAGCGCCAGTGATGGAGGAAAGAGAGAGGTGGAGGGGGAGAGAGGGAGAGAGAGGTGGAGGGGGAGAGAGAGAGAGATGAAGGAGAGCGAGGTGGAGGGGGAGAGAGACAGGAAGGGAGAGAGAGGTGGAGGAGGAGAGAGAGAGGGAGGGAGAGAGAGAGAGGTGGAGGAGGAGAGAGACAGAGAAGGAGGGACAGAGATGTTTACAAGATCCACAATATAGCTTGACAGATAGTTATAAAATATTATACAGTCGTATCATATTTTAGATTCTACTTCTTTGCTACATTAAAATTTCAAGTTATTTGTGATTTTTTTTCCTCTTATTTATTTGTATTTTTTTAATTATTATTATATTTTATTGTAGTATTTTATATTTAAAAAATAGACATTACATGCAGATTGTTTGTTGTGCGTGTGTGACAACGCTGACCACGTTGCTAGGTAACCGACCTGTCTCTTGCCCTCGCTGGTGAACAGCTCGCTGATCTTCTTCTGCTTGTAGATGTCGTTCTTCTCCAGGAGCTTCTTGTGGAGCCAGTCCGGGTGGCGGACCCTGGGCACCGGGTTCTTCACCTGGTGAACACAAGACACACAACATGAGTACATTCCAATGTATGCATGATCTGCTCAGTCTGGATAATACTGTGTTTTTTAAGGCAGGGGTCCCCAACCATTTTGGACCTGTGACCCCATTTTTGGGTCTGAACATTTTTGCGACCCCAGCTGCTTACATGTTTGTGCATCTGTCTGCTTCCCCACACATCGTTTAACCCAAGCAACATCTACCAATATCATACTGTTTGTATATACAAGACCTTTATGAGACCTTTACATTTTTTATCAAAAATCACATATCTTTAGCTTATAATTCAGCTACTGTGACACCATAAATCATATAAGGCTTGTTCATCGTGACGTCACACGTTGATTTGGGATTTTACAGTACTACAGTTCTCTTGACTCCTCTCAATATGGCCCCTCAGTATCGCCAACAAAAAATCCCATGATGCATTCTGATGTACAAGCCCTATCAGGCGACAGGTTAAGAAACCCTGGTATGAGTAGGTCACCTGTTGCAGAGCTGCTGGGATGGTGATGATCTTCTGAATGGCGCTGCCCAGCCTCTCGATGTAGTAGGTCCAGTCCACAATCTGGACAGGCAAAATAAAGCAACCGACAAATTAATTCCAGAGCGCGTTTAAAACTGCCCTCAAAATGAAGGAACTTCAAATGTTTGAAAACTTTCATCAAGGGCCTAGAGTCAGCCTCTATTAGTTGATTCATTTTCCTCCTCATCTGTTTATACTGAAATGTGTTATTAAAAAAATATATAGAAAAATAGTAAAAGTAAATTTAAAAAAAGACGCAAATCTAAATAAAAGTATCGTTGAGGACTTACTTGACGTATGTCCAAGTCGTGCAGGCTGGGCGTCTTGAGCCACTTCCTCAGGAAGTGCTTTTTGACACTGGACTCCGCCTGGAAGATGGCGAGGGGGATGGCTCTGACGGACATACAGGAGATACAGGTTGGTCATATCAGGTTTCAGAATATAGTTATGAATACAAAGCTTTTCAACACAAATATTAAAAACACAAAAAGGCCCCTAGTTTTGACCCTTGCCCCCAAATCGTTTGCCCTACCTCTCAGTGACCGGGGCCCCCTCTGGCTTTCTGGAGATGACGTAGCGACAGCTCAGGCCTGCGTCCTTCACCATCTGGTCGCCCAGGAACTCAGCCAGGCGCTTGGCGGTGCTGATGGACGTGGACTTCTGCTCTCCGTAGTCCTCCAGCCGGCGGGACATGGAGCGGTTCTCCGAGATCAGCTCAAACAGCTCGGCATCCGGCATGTTGGCGGCCTGACGAGATACGATATCAGATGGTACTTTAAAGGGCTGCAGCAATCAGTCAAGTAAATGATTAGTCGTTTGACAGAGAATCACATTTTCGATTCATCGATTCATCGTTTATCAAGTACAAATACCAAACGGGCTGCACACCTGTGGTGCATGGGAGTAATCGAGTTACACAGGATAAACCTACAACCTCTACCTGTGTCCCATGTGTCGGTGGAGGCCATTAAAACATATGTTTTGACGGTAGCACTACCTTGCTGTAGAGGACGTCCAGCCAGTAGTCGGCCACCTTGGCCACGGAGGCGTACACCTCCTCCAGCGTGGTGCCCTTGAGGAACGCCTCGAACACGGAGGACTGGAAGATCTTGATAAGCTGGAGCTCCCCTCTCCTCTTCACCTCAAAGCCCTTCAGCTCCGCCAGGGAGCCATCCTCATTGAACACGGCGTACCTGAACAACCGGACATTAACATCATCACCCTCGCTCATGTAGCACTGCTCACTGCATGTCACGCTTCCCACGCTCATCACAATCACAAAGAGATTTGTTTTCGCCAAGTTCTCTTTCGCTCTCTGTTAATGACTAAATAGCAACCATCAAGTATTTTTCACATGCTGAAATAAACAAGGCATATAGAAGGAGTACCAGCATCACTATTCCACACGTCGCTTGTTGTACCTTTTCTTCAGCTTCTTGCCCTCTTCCTTGGAGGCGGGCAGGATCATGGCCAGGTACGGCCCGTCCACCTCGAAGAAGATGCTGTTCTCGGCGCGGGTGGCGTAGGTGAGCGTGGCGGGGTCCACCAGCTCCTGGTACTGGTCGTTGGTGAAGCCCTCCTTCACCAGGATGTTCAGCATGGCGCCAGGGGTAGGAGATGGTCACCTTGGGCTTCTTCTCGTTGCTCGTCTTCACCACAAAGTTCTCGGGAAAGGTGTTGGGCAGCACACACCAGATACCGTCCGTGTCCAGTTCCAGGGGACGTCTGGTTCACGGAGAGAGAGAGCGAGAGGGGGGAAAAAAGGGGGAATGTAATTAAAAGGAAACTAAAGGTGAATTTACTGTATGTTTTAGATTAAGAAGATTTAATTAGGCATGTCTCCACCCACTATCCTGAATTTTTGAAAACAGAGGGGTTGGGAGGTGTGACCTGGGAGTATGTTCTGCTAGTTTATATGAACAATAAACTAGCAGAACTAAATACAAATGGCAAAATACTAAAATACACAATCCCCTGCTCTTCACTACCAAAGAAAAGACAGCTGGAGAGAGAGAGAGACAGAAAAACAGAGTGAGAGAAAGAGTCAGCCAAGCAGAGCACGCCAGACCACTTGTTTCATGGATGATGACGTCTGGAGAAGGCAGTGAAAATGATAGCCTAATCAGTTAGTTCGCTTTTGGAAAATAATTAAACCAACACAATTATCCCCCCGCCCACACACACAAGTATTTTTTATTTTATTTATTACAGACCTGCATGACGTGGCTTGTAATAAAATTCATGTGGGTCATTATTTTAGATTGTAAAAAAACAGTATTCCAGCGTCAGACGGTCGTGGTACTCACTACTCACCCTATCTGCTCAATCAGCTCTCTGGCCTGGGTGATGATGTTGGCTCCGGTGAAACACACGATGCCAGCCATCTCCATGGAGTACCACCGAGCCCTGAGGAAACACAGCACAGCATCCAAACATTTGCTGCTTAATGCTTCAGAAATTTACTATAATACTTTTGGCTGCTTGTCAGATAAAGCGAGCACATTTAAGACATGACTTTGGACTCTGGTAGCATGTGTTTATATTCTCTATTTTCTTATTATTAGTTTGCCACCATGAGCAGAGCAGCTGTGACAATAACAATTTCCCCCTGGGGTGAATGAAGTACTGAATCTGAAGCCCAACTACAACAACAGCTTCCTCCTTGTAGCCAATGTCCTGGTGAAGGCTATTATGGGAGACGAGTGCCTCGTACCCCTTCCTCATGACGTAGCCGTAGAAGGAGTTGAGGATACACTTGTGGGCCAGCTGCAGAGAGTCGTACAGGATCTCCATGTTCTTGCAGCGCTTCGCCTCCGCAGCGTCTCCATTGTCCAGGGCTGAGGACAGCTTCTTCTTCCACACCTGGGAGTCGACAAACACAAACTTTAACTTTAGCAAATACGTTAAAAAATATATATATTCTGTGTTGTCGTTGATATTTTGCTATCCATTACGCTTTGGCAATATGGAAATATGTTTTTCTTTCATGCAAACAAAGAAGTCAAATGACTGAAGTGATCACCTTGTGCAGGCCCTTGAACTCGTACCGGCGGTCCCTGAAGGCGCGGACCGTGTCCACGTAGAAGGAGTTCTCCCTCTGGCAGACGGTGGTCACCCTCTCCTCCAGCCGCGTGTGATGCACCTTCTTGTAGGCCTTCTTACAGTAGTCTGACACACACACACAGAAGAGGACATGGATGGTTAGAGAAGACAACTCCAAGACCCAAGGGTAGAAATAAGCAACACGAGGCCGTGGTTTACAGTGATTTTAGAACAGCTAAGGGGAATTTCATATTTAATAGTAATTAAGTACAATTGATCATTGATAGTTATCTTTTATGTTCTCCAAGCCTTGCTCACCTGCGAGGCGTTTCTTCTCGTGCTTGGCCTGTTCCTCTCGGTTGAGCGAGTGGAAGGCGCGGGGCGGGCCGTTGGGGAAGAACGGAGGGAACTTCTCAGACTCCAGCTGCTGCTGGATGCGGTGGAACTCACTGCGGCTCGCAGGCACTGGAGACAGAGAGAGAAGATTAAATACATTTTACACACTAGCCCACTATTATGTGGCGTTTATGATTATGGTTGCTCAACTAGTACCTAATACTTAAAAAAAAACAAAAAACAAAAATGCAACATCAACCATTGGCATCATTCGTCAGGGATTTCTGTTCTCTGTTGGTCTGATTCGGAAAAATGACAAGACGCGTATGAAGCAGTACTCTGTTATACTAGAAAACAGCTCAGCACAACGGCTCCCCTTTAACTAATTTTTATAAAATTGATTTTATCCTACTGCATCCTGTCAATTATTTTTGTATTTAGTATTATTTGTATATTTAATTCTCTTATTTTAACACTTTGTGACCGTGCTTTGCAAATAGTTATTTGTATCATCCCATTTTATCCCCATTTATTACCCAGTTCAGAGACCAGGGAACTCTACAAAAATAGATGTTCAATGTCATTGAGGTCCTCCCTGATTAGATAAAAGTGTGTCTTACTGATCTCTCCTCTCCACTGCCATGACATCTTCCTCTGGCAGTTGGCTCCCGGCTTGTTGAAGTCGCAGGCAGCGCAGATAGCTTCGTCCACCATAGCATAAGGCTGTGAAGGGTGTTCACATGTTCATCATCGAGTCATTTAGCACATGCTTTCACCCAAAGCACCTTGCAGTGAATTTGTAGATGCATGATGTTATTAAAAAGCCGGTATGAGGGTTTTTGGGTTGTCTTCTCTCTCCTGGGGTTCGAACCCAGAACATTTCCCCAGGGAGTCAAACACCCTCACCGCTGGACTAGAGCATTTTGCCCTCCAGGATAGCATTAGTATACACCAAATTAAACTGTATTTATAGAGCACATTTTGTGCAAAACAGCAATACGTAAGGGATAATATACATTATTGAGAAATAAACCCCGACAGGTTGGTTTTCGGAGGGGACTTGAATCACCCTTAAGGGGTTTATTTTGCAATAATGACGGCCGGTCATTATTGTGAAATAAACCCCTTCATGTACAGTGAGCCGCTGTACATTATCCCACTTATTACATGGAATCAGAATCAGAAGCGAGTATTCAACAAAGCTGTGCAATAAAACAGCTTAACGAGTGAAACAACACAACAACAAACAATACATGCATCATGTATGGTATATGTATGTATTCCATGCGTTACCTGCAGGCGGTTCGTGAGGATGATGTTTGGGTACATGGCGCCCACGTCCAGATGGTAGATGAGGGGGCATTCGATCCTGTTGGGCACCTCCTTCAGGGAGACCAGCTTGGCTTTGATGTCCTCGCACACCTGGACATGGAACATGGACTCATTCAATTCAACTTTATTTGTATTGCACAACACATGTTATACAAACATATGTAGTTCAATGTGCTTGGTGTGGTAAAGCATACAACAAAACAAGGAACAACATAATACAATTTGAACAATAAGATACATACAAGAAAAATACAGGAAAGGAGAATGCAAAAAAACGATAAAATTAAAAAAAATAATAATAACATGGCCAACCTTTGAGAACAGCAGCACCAATGCTTAAAATAATAATAATAATAATAATAATAATAATAATAATAATAATAATAATAATAATAATAATAATAATAATAATACTAAGTAAAAGATAATAAAAATGTAACCGACCTCGTTAAAATTGGTGACCTGGTCCAGGGGAATCTTTTCTTCTTCCTCGATGGCATGGCGCAGCGTGTTCTCCACTTTTTCATACAGGAAGTCGAATGCAGCCGGGTTCTGTCAGCACACAAAACACAATGTACAATAATGTATAGTTTCAATAACGTAGCATATACTGTTGATAATGTCGTCCTCAACTGTCTGTAATGTAAAAGTCACGCACTTTAAAACGTGTGTGACGCACACGTGGGTCACACACACACTGAGCATCCCCAACAGAGAACCACCAATAAGGGACAACACCGGACCACACAGGGCCGTACCATTTTGAAGCGGCAGGGGATGTCGCTGCGAAACACCCCTGACTCCAGGGCCTCGACGTGGCCCCCGACGTAGGTCTCAGTGTCCAGGACGTGGCCGTCGTCCGTCAGCTTGTTGAACACTTGCTCCTGCTTGTTGGGGAACACGATGTTGGCATGGAAAGCCTGGACCATGAGCAGAGCCTCACACAGGGTCCCAGAACCCTTACGCAGCACCTGCACAAACCAAGAATGAAGAATTACAGTTACAGTCTTTGCAAGCCCACATCATATGACACCCCCAGAAGAGGTTATCCCTCCTTCCAGGGACAGTTAGGATTGCGATAGGTGCCAAAATGGCCAGATATAATGGTGGCATAAACAAGCAATACAAAATTCATCATGAATGTGAAAATACACGACCAAACTGTCAGACCAACCTCATCAGGCTCCATGGGGATGATGGTGCACAGAGCAAAGATGAACGGGTGAACGTATTTCATGTAGAGGTAATATGTGGCCACGGCATCCGACACAGAGTAGGTGGCTAAAGTCTGTCGAGAGACAAGGAAACACCCGTCCAATGTTGATGTTCACTGAAAAAACTATTAAAATCATGACATGACATTTGTTAGGGTCTGTACCAAACAAACATGTTTTGTTACATCTGGAGAGAAACATGTGTCGGCCAGGGCATCTCTGCAGCACTAACGTACTTCATTTATCATGGTGTAATAAATGTATATTTACACATTTTCCCTTATCAAAAATTGCAACTCCTTTCAATGAATTGTTCAGCCCTAGTGTACGTGTGTGTGTGTTTACCTGTGGCTCCTCGGTGGCCATGCGGCACATCTCCTCTGGGTCCAGCTCCACGGGGTCGTAGCTCAGTTTGGCTTTAGCTGCTGCCTTCAGGTTTTGGCTTCCCACTGGCAGGTAGCTGTCTCTCTTCACCCACCTGACAAAGAGAAACACAGTTCAACACACACATCTATACTGATGCACAGAAACAGTTCAACACACACACACACATCATAAATAACAGACCGTAGAATGCCAATCAGAATCGAGTATTCAACAAAGCCATGTAATAAAGTTACATATGATAGTGGACTGTGTTAGTGGAGAGCAGACCTATAACTGTCCATGTGGATGGCCTGGGAGGACTTGTACTCCCCCTGGTTGTCCTTCTGGAAGCCAATCTCCTTGTACATACTGAGCCCGTGCTGCGTCGCCCGGGTCTCCACAAAGGGCCTGCAGAGGGGAAACATTAGAAAGAAAATATAAAGGAAGCAGGTGTGAGGTATGAGATGAGGTGAGGGCAGGGAGTATGGAGGGGAGGGCAGGGAGTGTGGGGAAGGGAGAGCAGGGAGTGTGGAGGGGAGGGCGGGGAGTGTAGAGGGAGGGCGGGAGTTTGTATGAGCTCACCAATCAAAGAAGTCTCCGTTGTATGTCACAAAGATGTTGGGCTTGGTCTCAATAATGTGATCGAAGAACCTCTGAATGAGGGCTACCTGGAAGAGAGTAGACACGTAGTAGACAGATGTATTACACTGGAGTAAGGCTTTAAGCAATGTGTTCTTTAGACTATGTATTACACAGGAATAAGGCTTTAAACAACATGTTCTTTAAACTATGTATTACACTGGAATACGGCTTTAAACAGTACTTGAGTTAGTAGCACTGCTACCCTGCACTCCAATTTTGATTCAATGCTTTGATTGTTCTCAGCCTCACTTGTAATATGCTCTGGATAAAATAATCTACCAAATGACCCACTACTTGATCTGTTTAATATCATATATTCTTTGTAATGTAAACGTACTTTATCAGTTTGATATTATATATATATTCTTCAGCGTACCTCGTCAACCTCGTTGAAAACGGTGAAAGGTCCTTCGTACTCTGGCTTGGGAGTGAACTCAAAATCCTCGATGTCCTCGGACACAATCTCTCGGTTTGTGATGAGGTAACCCTTCAAAACAAAAAGACACAGATAAGTTACAGTGGTGGGAAACGAGTACTTCAGAACGCAGAAATGGAACACAACCCCAGAGGAAGAAGAAGAAGAAAAATAATAATAGTCATCACACCTGTCCATCGATCATGTAGGAGATCATCATAATCTGGTCTGTCTCTGCATCGGGGAACTTCAGAGGCAGTTTGGTGGTCTCGATATCAAATGCCAGAACTACTGGGTCCTACAAAAGAACAGAAAGAAACGCATGTGAAGCCAACTAGAAAATAGCTGTGGTCCACTGGCAAAATGAACTCGATATTTAGGAAATGAAAGAGAAGTTCGTACGGGTCGCTCCACCAGGTCATCTCTGCGGATGATCTCAGGAGGGTACGCACTGCCGCGGTATCGCACGTTGTACCAGTGAGCCTGAGGAGAGGAGGGAGCCATCAGGAGGCCGAGAATACACATTACAAATCAAGTCAGAAATCAAAAACAAACTTCCCTGTGCCTTACCACAGTGGTTTAAAAATGGGGGTACTCTGAAGGATTGCAGGGGGTACTTGGAGGAAAGTATCATAAAAATAGCTTAGTTTAGAGAACCACTGCTTTACCACGTGTATCTTCAGGTCGATGGACAGGCGGATGTGGTAGGGGACGTCGTACTCCCTCATGTCCACAATGTTGTCCAGCTGGTCTGAGATCTTCTTGTACCGCCCGTCCTCTTCCTCCATCGTGATGTTCCCGCCCGACAAGGCACTGAGGAACACACGACCCATGTGAGCAGGAGGAACCACCACTAAAGCAACGCCAAACACCAGGAAAAGTGTTGTTTTTCCTGCCACTTTCCCCTTTAATATATATTGTATTTTCTTGTTTTGTCTTGCTATTTTACTTTGTCGCAACTGAATTCAAATTATCAAAATAAAAACAACAACCAACTAACTAACTAGATTGACTTTCAAGTTGTGGTTTCTAATGTCATTTTTTATTGAGCCACGTCTAAAGACCGTTTTCTCTCAGTCCTGATAGACAATAAAGACATCTCTGAAGCTAAGACAGGTATACATTTCTTGCTGTTTTGTTCTGAGTGTGTTGGATGTCTCCTCGACCGGTACCTGGACAGCATGGCGGTGTACGCATCGTTGGACTGCTCTCTCTCTCGGTTCTTGCGGACGGCCGGAGAGATCTCTCGCCGGACCTTGATGAGGTCATCGACGGTGTTGAAGTACAGCTTGATGTAATTTCTCTTTAGTCCGACCAGGTGGTTAGGCTGCAGTGAACAGGTCAATAAATACTAATTCATATGTTGGTTAAATGTAGTGCCAGATTGTGGACCTGGACTGGACTGAATCTAAATAGTGAAAACCATGTCATCATCATCATCATCATCATCATCATCATCATCATCTGTATTCCCACCAGGTCAAGGTCCTCCTTGGGGACGATTTCCAGCTTGGCCACTTTGCCTTGGTACTTCTTGGACAGAAACGAGATGACTTCTCTCTCACAGTTCTGGATGGAGGAAGAGATTATTCATAATGTTAATATTTTTAACATCTTCTTAATGTCTCAGCTTTATAAAAGAGGCCTATAAGGAGACTTTGACATACCTTTTTAGTGGCTACGTAGAAATATGGCTTGAAGGGGAGGGCCGCCTACAAGCAAAAGATAGAAGCCGGGATATACATTAGGTAATGTATCACAGGCGATGACATAGTAATTGCGATCTTTATTGCTTTAAAGCAAAATGCATCTTTGCCACGATGAAGCGCTGAATCAACACCTTAAACCGACTTCCGTCTTCCTGTATGAAATAGTAATCCACAGCACTGATCAGCCTCTTGTCGTCGTCCAGGATTTCTGTCTGCAAGTAGAAAAAAACGGACCCACGTATCATTTAACATCCAACTAAATAAAGCATGATGAATACAAGAATATTACCTACATGACTACTCAAAGGCATAGCATAGGAGTGTACTGTATTCCTCCCAAACAGAAAAGTGGATGCGTCACAGCAGCAGGTAATGGACAGTAATAGAAATGTCATGAGTAGTAGCAATGTTAATATAAATCCCCCAAAAAAGAAATGGATAACATTACATACATTTTACCAGTATATGCAACATTAATGAAACTATAATATTATTGAGCATACTGCATGATAGTGATAACTTAGTAATCCACACAGAGGTAGTGGACGTACCGGGTGCATGTTGACGAGCCAGCCGGTCTTCTCTCCGGGGTCCTTCATCCTCTCGAACCCGAAGCGGCTGTCCATCTCGTCCGTGAACTGACTGCGCTCCAGCCTCTTGGCGGCCGACCCATCGTCCCTGGGTGACAAACAGACAACTGTGGTTATGAACTCCTCTGGCACTCGCCCTCCTAAGGTCAGGACCAAGGCCTGAAGGGTGAGGCAGTGTGTCCTCTCCTCAGGACCAGAGGGGGGAGGGCATCACATCCTTGAGGGACTGAGGCCATCACATCCCTGAGGGATTGAGGCCATCACATCCCTGAGGGACTGAGGCCATCACATCCCTGAGGGACTGAGGCCATCACATCCCTGTTTTTCCTTGTTAAGTCCTACCTCTCAGATGTGTCTGATGTGACTCTGCTTTGTGCTGTTCATTCAAACTGATGTCTTGTTCCTGTTGTGTGCATTCCTTGTTAAATCACTTTGTATTGGGTGCATTGATGTTTGCTCAAATGCATCTCTTTGATGCTAATGTCCACTGCCATTTTAAACTCATTTATTGTTCCTGTTCCCATTGTACATCCTATTTTATATATGTATATGGCTGTTTGGCTTGTTATGCACTTTGTATTGCTGTCCTGAACAAAAAAAAAAAAACTCTACGTAAACTTGCATTTCATTTGACTTTGACCGATTCGTGTATTTTACACCACATACTTACACCACCTCTAAAGATAAGGTGTCTTTATCATATTAAAATGTAATAATAACACAAGCAGCTGTCTGGTAGTGACTTACTGGTTCTCCTGGTCTCCTCCTCCTCCTCCTGCTCCTCCTGGTCCAGCTCGGTACCGGCCACTATTCTGCAGAACCATCCTCGCTCTTCTCAAGTTATTCCACACCAATGAAGACTACGGTTTTTGTAAATATAACGGTAAAACAAACAGTGATTTCCACCCTCACTACATAGCAATGTTGTGGGTCGCCATTCCCCGCTTTGACAGCAGCACCAGCGATGGTCTTCCTTTCCTTCCTATTTTGGCGCGTTTCTGGCAGTTCCCGCGAGAGCTCGGTGACGTCGCAGGGATCTGCTGCTCCGCCCACGACCCATGGCCCCGCCCCCCCGTGGTATGCTGGTGCGTTCAAGTCACGTGGGATGGATGAAGGGACGGACGAATGGCGGCGACGGTTTGTTTTGACCGCTTCTGTTCGTACCGGCATCCAAACTAGCGGTTTGTTTGCGAAACGGTGTGAGCGATCAAACACCGCGTCAGCTGACGTAAAGTGTGCGTTTTTTGTTGTTGTTGTTGTTGTTGTATGCCTTCTGTGTGCTCTCCGATCACTAAATGTAAATGTACCAAGTCGAAAACTTTAGTAAGTACGGTAGCACTTGAACGCGTTCCCCACAGGCCACGCCTACAGGCCCCGCCCACGTGATCCGCCTATGGGGAAGCCACGCCCCCTGGTGCACGGTTTACGAGATCTGTGGGCGATGGGCCGCCTGGGAGTAATGCTCTTCATGGTAGGTGTGTGTGTGTAGTGTGTGTGTGTGTGTGTGTGTGTATATATGTGTGTGTGTGTTTTGTGACATTTTGTGGTCGTCTTTTATGATTAAACCTTTGGATAGAGAGCTGCTGATCGCCTCACCTAACTGAACCGAAGAGGATACACGTTCAATGCGGACGAGGGTCCTGCAAGTGTCCTGTAAGTTATGGCCGGCTGTCAACAACAACAACAACACATGTCCCATATGTCGTCGTCGTCGTTGTTGTTGTTGTTGTTGTTGTTGTTGTTGTTGTTGTTGTGCACATGTGAACTTAAGTCTTTTCAAGTTGTATTTAGCTGTTCATGGCTGCCCTGCAGCTACATAATCCCCAAATGCTGACTCTTAGGCTGCTGCTGGGGTTTAAATTAAAGTAATCAGTAATTTGTGGGGCGTTGTTGCAGGATTGCATCACTGCTGCCTTTTGTTGATACACGTGTAAACTGGATTGATTGTGATTGTGTGAATGTATTTTTATTCAATGTATTTGTTGGCAGCTTGTGCTTTTCTTTTACATCCTGCATCCTTTTTTTTTTTGTGAACATTTCCTCTTTTCTCACTCACTCTAAATGACCTTGTTGACTGGGGCTGGAGGTGAACTGCCCTGTTGTGTGGTAGGAACCAACATCTTATCAATGAGATTAATAAATAACTGCACTTATAATAACTAAATACATACGTGTTTCTCATCCACACGAAAAAAGGGGAAATGGGCTGGAGCCGCCGGTTGTTCTGCCCCAAGGACCGCCGTCCCATTCGATTAAATGCGGGTTACCATGGATGTCTTTTACCGAAGCTCACTCTGCTTTAGACGTGGAGTAGTCCACTGTGTGGTCATGTTGTGCTTTCATCCTTTTGTGCGTGCCCCTGCGTCTAAACCCGTCTGTGTGGCTAAGATCTGTGCCGTGTCAACCACAACTAAGTGTTGACCTTTATCCTATATGGCTCCCCTGTCAGCTGTCACAGACAAACTGTTTACTAGGCGCTGGTTGGAAGATGCAGCCTGCTCCACCGCACTCACACACGTCATATCGCATTACCAAGCGCCTCCCTCGCTCAGAAGATATTTAATCCTTCATCGAAAGGCTAGGACCCGAATGTATTTGTCGCTTTTAATGTATGGAGTTGGTGAACACATTGCTGTTGTTGTGAATGACCCAGTAATCCGTGGCTTTGTTTTCCCTGCAGTCCTAAGAGGGTGCCTGTGAATGCTCCCTCTCGGCGTGTTGGGATTAGTCCTCTTCATATTGTTCCTCCTACGGTGGACGTTACACACCGAGGGAGAAATGCCCGGTGTGGGACAAACGCCGGCCGCCGCCGCCGGCCGCGACGCCCCCGTAGGGCCGGGGCAGGAGCCGCACACTCACGCACACACGCACGCACACGCGCACACACACGCTCCCCCTCGTCCAGAAGAACGACCCCGCCAGAGCCCTGCGGCGACATGTAGCGACGCCGCCGCCGCCGCCGACCCGAGCGAGGGCACGAACTCTCAGATCAATGGAGAAGTGACAGGTGGCGCTCCAGGACCTCCGGCCGACGCCCGGCCCGGCCGGACCGCCAGCGAGGCCGAGCCGGGGAGGCAGCTGCCCGCGCCACTCGTCCCCCAGATGACCTCCAAAGGTCCCGGGGCCAAGCTGTCATTCATCCTGGGTGCATCCGAGGACAATTCCTCCGATGAGGATGAGCCTCTGGTCACCAAACCCCCCTCTGGTTCTTCCCAGCCTCCGTCCTCGTCCACCACCTCCATCTCCTCCACCACCTCCAGCACCGCCACCTCTTCCACGGTGCAGCCGCCCTCCACAGCAGCAGCACCGCGGGCCAGCTCAGTAATGAAGTAAGCATTGTAATGTTAGTTATTATGTTGGTAGTCATGTTTTTTTTGGTCATTGTTTAGTAATGCATCATAAAATGATTTGTCATTATGGGGAGACGTTGTTGCGTTTGAAAAGTGCCACAGCATTTCTCACGCGAAACAAAGTTTTCATTAGCCGAGGTTACGGTGTATTTACGCTGATTTGGGATTTTACAGTGTTGCAGCGCTCTTGAGTCCTCTCAATATGGCAAGGAGTATCGGCAACCAACAATCCCATGATGCATTCTGATGTACAAAGCCCTATTGATGCCCTTTAGCATGCGCCGTGTTGATAAGTGTGTGTGTAGGTGTGGGCGTGTGGGTGTGAGTTGAGAGTTAACATTTTCGGTCGTCCTGGAGAGCGTCCTGTCTTTACAAGCTGGCAGCAGTCAGCTGACGGCAACACGTAGTTGCTGACCTGTGGTATTGTCGCATGCCACACACTTGGGTACTATTAATGGAACGGGTGCTGCCGGGGGCTTTTAAAATTGTTTTCCGAATCCGACAGTGTCAAATTACCGGTGGACAAAATCATGGTCAGGTGACTTTTAAATGAGAATCTCAATTGTATTCGTTTTTTTTCTTCCCTTCTTGCTGTCTTATAGTTTGTATTAGGTGTGCAGTTGATGCCTTCCTTGCTTTTTCTGCTTCATAGAACTGACTTCATAGAAGTTGTGTTGGACCGACTGGTCTGAATGAATTAGGGCTTCTTCTGTTGGTTTAGTGTCATGGAGTGACATGTAGAAATATTGTGTGTGTGTGTGTGTTTTAGAAATGTAACACCTCTATATATCTGCCCTTGGGTAGTTTGTGTGTGTGTGTGTGTTTGTTTGTGCTTGATCTGATAGGGTAGGCCAGCGTGCGTGTCTGCCAGCGGACAATATCTCGCTGCTTGTGGGAGGGGAGCAGCCGAAACAACAAGAGCACATAGAGGCTGCATCACGGTCGCGTAGTCGTAGTTCCCCGCCTGTGGTGCTCTGCACGGGTACAGCCTGCATAGCGTTGTGCTATGGGGGCAGACGGCTGACGAGTTTTCAACTGGTTTCAGTGTCTCAAAAGGTCGGTTCTGTTTTAAACCAAACGGTTAAACTTCACTCCTGTTGCTTGTTTGTTTTCGTACGTATAGCCTTTACAGTGGGAGGGGAATGCAACTTTATTGTGCACACGGGGTGGGGGAAATTGTCTTTGGCTTCACTTGGCACATCATAAAATACGTCGACATGTCCATGAATCCCACAGTAGACGCACAAGGGAAAAAAAAACATTCAAAGTGCACCCTGTGATTTTGCGGTGGGGCAAAACACAAAGCGGTATGCAGGAAACTAGTCTGCGTTCGTTTGATGACATTTTGGTAATATGAGTGGCCTGAAGCAAAGCGACGTGCACGTGTGTAGCGCGCTTGTTGTTCTGCAACGGTGGAGAGTTTTGTCCATGCACACATAAGGGCTGAAGGAGGGGGGGGGGGGAGTAGTCTCCCAACTATTTGCTCCGCTTGGAGAAGTAGGAAGTGAAGCCGATTATCTGCAGTTCACTGTTGCAGTATTTCTCCCAGAGCTTTTTTTGCTAAATCTGCATATATTGGCCTCCACAAGGAATAAACACGCTGTGTCTCCTGATCCAAGCAAGACCAGATGTGTTGAATATAGCGGCTGTAGTTTTTTTGTATGCTTACGCGGAAGGAAATGAGTGGAGTACTACAGGCGACAGGCTGGGAAGGTTATCACAAGAAGCTTAATCTCTGTACAAAGTGTACAAAGTGTGAAACAGGGGAGTTAAGTCTAAAGTTCATGTCATTGTGAGCAGTACAGTACGGCGACTGTAACTGTGATGCTCTGGCCATGAGCCGCGTGTCAGCAGTGTTAAGTCGTTGTCTCTTGGGGCTGTATTGAAAATCTGCTGCAATGGTGTTGTTTACCTCGAGATAAATCAGTCCAATGCTCTCCATGCGATTCCTACATTTAGGTCCAGGGCTAATGGTGGTCTTGGACTAATAGTTTGGACTATTGTCTGCTTATTCGGTGATCTTATGTAGGCCTCGGAAAGAAAATACATGCAATACATGGCAGGTAAAGAAAAACTACTTCAAAACTATTTCATGAACCGATATTCTTAGCTACAAACCAAGATATTTCACCTAATGTCTGCAAGAGAGTACACTACTGTCTGGAGATAAGGACATTGGGTGTCCTGTCCCCGACGTCGATGGACTGAACTTTGCCTTGGCTTTTTGTATTTCCGTTGCTGCTGTTTGTTGTGTGTTGTTTATTTGTCTAGTTGCCCGTCTCGACACAGACCATTCGGTTGTGGACTTTTTGTATTGCGGAGGTGTTCGGGAAGCTTAACTTCAGCTGTTCATGGATCAGCAGTCATGGAGATGAAGATCTGACCTGTATCTGTGTGTTAACCAGGTAGTAGTAGGAATTCAACTGAAACGTATGGGGAGTCAGCTTTTAGCCCCTGTGGCCCAAGTCTCTGGACCAGGACCTGAGAGACTCCACCTTGGTAGACAGCTTCAAAAGAAACCTTAAGACTTATCTTTTTAGCTGTCTTTTACTTAAGGTGCCTCGTCATTTGTTGCCTTAGTTTTTAAGTCTTATTCATTGGTTTTCATACTTTTATGATCGACCTATTACTATGTTGCAATTATTCTTAGTCTTGCTAAATTCTATTGATTGTCGTCTATTTAGTTTTTTATCCCTTTTGTCCGTGCTGTTTTAATGTTGCTCTGTGAAGCGCTTTGGGCTGCATGGTTGTATGAAAAGTGCTATATAGATAAAGTTGAGTAGTAATAATAATAATAATAATACTCTGTTGTATTGCAGCTTTCTAAAGCCTTTTTGTGTGTCGTGTGTTTCAGGCCTAGCATGTCCGGCCTTCACCTTGTGAAAAAAGGGCGGGAGCACAGAAAGATGGATCTGCAGCGAGACTTCACCGTGGCGTCGCCTGCGGAGTTTGTGACCCGCTTCGGTGGCAACCGCATCATTGAGAAAGTAAAGTAGACCCGGCTCTTTCCCCTCACTTTATTATCTAAGTGCTAGCCTGGCGTCACCGGACCAATTTGCAAATGTGTAATAGTCTGGAACCTCTCGGTTCGTTTTCGATTTCCAAGGGGCGTTATCAACGTGCGCAGATCAAAATGCCTCTGGACACGATTGGATAGACCAACAACCAATCAGAGCAACGAAACGTGACGTAAATGAAACTTTGACCAAATCCTGTCGGAAGTACGGCAAACACATCTTTCTTATCAACAAAAGTTTTAAGTGCAGTTGTTTATCATCAGTTATCATCGTATCAAACCCGCCCCATATTAGATAACGGTTGTGATGGGCCCGACCCGGGTCAGGTCGGCTGGAAATCTGTCTGAACAGGAGGGGGAGAGGCCAGACGTATCTGCCAGAGCAAATAAAACATGAGCTCCCAGATTCACCTGGTTCCCAGGCCATCTTGGAGCGATTATTTTAGTGCTTCTAAAGTAATTTCAACCATGTTTTCTTTCTCCAAACTAACCGCCATTTGCTCCTCCGTCGCCCGTTGCAGGTGCTAATTGCTAACAACGGTATAGCGGCTGTTAAGTGCATGCGGTCCATCCGTCGGTGGGCCTACGAGGTTTTCCGCAATGAGAGGACCATCCGCTTCGTCGTCATGGTTGCGCCTGAAGACTTGAAAGCTAATGCAGGTAATTATAAGCTTTGGTGAAATTAAAAATGGATTAAATAGTCTTTAAGCCTAGGAATAATGTGAGTTTTCTTTCTTTCCTCTTCGTAGAGTACATAAAAATGGCGGACCATTATGTGCCTGTACCCGGGGGACCCAACAACAACAACTACGCCAACGTGGAGTTGATTGTGGACATCGCCAAGAGGATCCCAGTCCAGGTACCGTTCACAAAGTGATCTACTATCAAAGTAATCAATGTGGTGGGACAGAATAGTGCAGAGTCCAGCAACGTGTGTTTATGACTGTCCGCAGGCTGTCTGGGCCGGTTGGGGTCATGCCTCGGAAAACCCCAAACTACCCGAACTGTTGGACAAGGCAGGGATTTCGTTCTTGGGTAAATAAAACAAAAAAAAAACAAAACCCAGGGAGTGGGATATATTGCGGGGATATATTGTTCATATTTATTTTGGTTTGGTGTGGATTTGTGTGTACCGGTTTCAAATGGTTGACTGGCGGTCGTGGTGTGGGTGTATGCGGTTCTGTTCAGGCCCGTCCAGTAAGGCCATGTGGGCGCTGGGGGACAAGGTGGCGTCCTCCATCGTGGCTCAGAGCGCAGACATTCCCACCCTGCCGTGGAGCGGATCAGGTGACGCGCCCCTCTCTTCATCATCAGTAGCTGCATTGTTTTTAATAATTTTTAAGAGATATTTTTATTTTGACAGGATCTAAAAATGTAGAATAACGATAACATATCACAGAGGGATGTATCCACTAAGAAAATGTCAAAAAGTACATTAAAATTATATTGGATTTCTGTTGTCCATCACTTTAATATACCTAAACCTATAGGGCTTGTACATCAGAATGCATCATGGGATTTTTTTCTTGGCGATACTCCACCATATTGAGAGGACTCAAGAGAGCTGTAGTACTGTAAAATCCTAAATCAACATAAATATACCGTACCCTAGGCTACGGAAAACTTTGTTTTGCCGCGTCTCACATGAGAAACGCTGTGGGAGTTTCAAACACAACAATGTCTCCCCATGATGAGATCTCATTTCACGATTAATTACTAAACAATGACCAAAAAAACATGACTACAAACACAATAACTAACATTACAACGCTCCTATGCTTCCAAAATGGAGGCGGTCATTGCGATGTGACGACCGATGTACAAGCCCTATAAGAACACACTCCTCCGAGACGGTGCCTTGTTTCTGTGCTGTAATGAGTGTGTATTCGGGTGGTGGTGGGTGCTAGGTCTGAGGGTGGACTGGACTGAGGAGGACCAGAGTCAGGGGGACGTCATCAGTGTCCCCCCAGAGGTCTATAAGCACGGCTGCGTGCGCGACGTCGACCACGGGCTGGAGGTAAGCGTGGAGGAACTAAGCTAAGTGTCTTTAATCGTCGTTAAAGCTGCTGTAGGTGAGGGTTAGGGAAGAGACGCTCTGATTGGTCAGAAATGTCAGTCTTGAATCTAAATTGTCTCATGAGTGCAGAGGCAGGCGCCGTCAACCAGGACAGATATTCTCACAGAGCATTTCACTCACTAATAGCTAACGGATGGCTGTCATTTCGAACAAATTACACTGAAATTATAGCTCTTAAATCTTACCTACAGCACCTTTTAATAATACTATTATATATATATATATATATATATATATATATATATATATATATATATATATATATATATATATATATACAGTATATATATATATATATATATATATATATAATAGCTCTTAAATTTTATCTTAGCACATGACTGGCTTTCAATTGAACTTAAATTATTTCTTTGTCTATATATTAATGTATTTTATTTCGGTGCTGTTATTATTGAGTGCATTTTGTTTATATGAAAAGTGCTATACAAATGAAGTTTGATTGATTGATTGACATCTGTACTTTCCTCCTAGGGGGCAGAGAAGATCGGTTATCCCGTGGTCATCAAAGCGTCGGAGGGCGGCGGAGGGAAAAGGCATCCGCAAGGTGGAGAGCGTGGAGGACTTCCCCAACCTGTTCAGACAGGTGAGTTTTCTCTACGATGTCACGCTCAACGTTCAATATTGTAAGATGTACTTGTTTGGTGAGCTGTAAAATGAAAAGTGACTGAGAGTTGTGACAATTGTGCAAAAAGAAAAGTAAGAAACAACAGGGGGAAGTGAACATCACTAAAAAATAAACATAATGTACAAACACAAAGAAAAAAAAGAATGAAGAGAAAAGTATTGTATTGTATATAGTGTTGTATTGTGTTGTATTGTCTAGGAACCTCAGTTCATTTTCCATGTCTGGAACCTCTCAGTTCATTTTCCATTTCCTCTGCCAATTGCCTCTGGAGGCAATTGGATAGAGCGGGAGGGGGGCCAGACGTATCTGCCAGCGCAAATAAAACATGACCCCGCAGGCTCGTCTTTGTACCCGGGCTGTCGCTGCTATGTGTGTCTTCTTGCCGCCGTTCTTAATGCCTTAGCATGCTTGCTCTTGCGTTCCTGTGCGCGTAGGTCCAGGCCGAGGTTCCCGGCTCGCCCATCTTCGTCATGCAGCTGGCCCAGCACGCCCGCCACCTCGAGGTGCAGATCCTGGCCGACCAGTACGGCCACGCCATCTCCCTGTTCGGGAGGGACTGCTCCATCCAGAGGAGACACCAGAAGATCATAGAGGAGGCCCCCGCCACCATAGCCGCCGCCCTGACCTTTGAGCAGATGGAGCAAGTGAGATTCAAGTCTCACCTTTCATTGTAGGGCTCGGAGTATAATGGAGAAATGTATTATCACGATAATTATTGGGATTTTACATGAGATCATTAAGCTTATTTGTTTAAGAAAAAAAAAAATGTATCAGATTAGATCAGCCTACCAGCCTACCCAGCCTACCCAGTGGTTTCTACCAACTGGTAGGTTGAGCTATCCATCATACATCTGGGTGGACACTCCCACTTGTGATGTCACTAGAGGGTAGATTTAGACATGGCTTGCAATGGCTAATCAACATCCCACCTGGCGGGTAAACATAGGGCCACTTAAATCTCTCCAAAACTAAAACCGGTTCCTCCTGTTTGGATGCGCGCTAGTATGCGGTGCGGCTGGCGAAGATGGTGGGCTACGTGAGCGCGGGGACGGTGGAGTACCTCTTCTCGGAGGACGGCAGCTTCCACTTCCTGGAGCTGAACCCCCGCCTGCAGGTGGAGCACCCCTGCACCGAGATGATCGCCGACGTCAACCTGCCGGCCGCCCAGCTGCAGGTAGGCTCTGCCCGTATACGCGATGTCACCCCTTTACTACCGCCGTTTGTGCCGTCTATTGGGCTATGGCTTACTTGCCTGTTAATGTCGTTTGCTGCCTCGCTATGTCTCTGCTGCTGCTCCCTTGATTTTATGGCGTTCATTATTTTAAATGATCCCTGCCCCGTTCCCACAGATGGTCTTTTGCCTCTTGCCAGGCAGGCTTAATTAACTTGCTTGGAAAAGGTTGTTGATGATGATGATGATGATGGTGATGATGATGATGATGATGATGATGATGATGATGATGATGATGATGATGATGATGATCTGGCACTCTGGTTCAGGCCTCATCTCTCTCTCTTTTTAAATGCTCCAGTCTACACGTCTGTATGTCAGGTTGCCTCATTTTGAGTAACTGGATCCAGAAACGGATCCAAGGGATTTCAACCAATCACGATGCGGTCTTGTATGATAAATATATCCCCCAGAAACATAACTAAAGGCAGGCGATTGTAATGTATAGCTTTAACACTGCATCGTGATTGGTCGAAATACCTTGGATCTGGTTCTGCGCGTGTCGATACACAACAATTATCACAACTTGCGTCGGTGTCAGAAGACCGCAGAACGTATACACTGTTTATTTATTTGTTTTGACCGGATGTGTTTCAGATTGCGATGGGGATCCCTCTCTACAGGATTAAGGACATCCGCCTGATGTACGGAGAGACCCCCTGGGGAGACTCCTTGATTAACTTCGAGGCCCCGTACTGCGTTCCCTCCCCCAGAGGACACGTCATCGCTGCACGCATCACCAGCGAGAATCCAGACGAGGTGGGACCAGGATTTTAATGTTTGTAGTGTAATAGTGAGCTGACTTTTTGGATTTGATGATGACATTTAGAAATTGTTCATATGTGATGTCTACTGTCCAGTGGTATTTTGAAACTACATTGTACAGCACTATAACTTTTTTATATACTCCAGTTTTGATTGTATGCATTGATTGTTCTCAGCCTAACTTGTAAGTCACTTTAGACTCCGTGAACAAAAGCATCTGCTCATCGACTAAATGTGAATGTCATATGTTTGACTATTTTTTAAATATATTGTCCTTTTATTGTCTCGGTGTTCCTCGCAGGGCTTCAAGCCCAGCTCAGGCACCGTGCAGGAGCTCAACTTCCGCAGCAGTAAGAACGTGTGGGGCTACTTCAGCGTCACGGCCACCGGCGGTCTGCACGAGTTTGCGGACTCGCAGTTTGGACACTGCTTCTCCTGGGGGGAGAATCGAGAGGAGGCCATCTCGTACGTCGTTTTGATGTTTCTTGATCACTTACCGAGTCTCTCGGTTGTGATATGTAGTGGTGTGAACTAACTACTAATAATGCAATACCTGGCTGCTGCTCTACTATTGGGGAAGTTATGACACCGCTGCAGCCCGGGTGCTCAGGACGTAAGCTCTTTGTGGAAAGTATTTAATTTTACCCCAATGTGGATAATCCTATTACTGGCCAATAATAAACCATTGAAATGTTATTATTTATTTAATTAGTTTACGAAAAGCTTTATTATTGCTCTTTTGTGGATATGTGGATATGTACCATTTTAAATCACTGTTATTGGATCACTATCGGATCACTGTTGGCAACTATTCTATTATTAGAATAGTTTTTTTTTTTTTTTAAATGTATTAAGATCGAATACAGCATTTTATTATTGCTCTTTTTTGTGGCTATGTTTTGGTTGACACAGTCTCTGGTTTAGTTGGCCTCTAAAGTCCTAAAGTGTGCTCCAGGAACATGGTGGTGGCCCTGAAGGAGCTGTCCATCCGGGGGGACTTCAGGACCACCGTGGAGTACCTCATCAAGCTGCTGGAGACCGACAACTTCAGGAACAACGACATCGACACCGGCTGGCTGGATCATCTCATAGCAGAGAAAGTGCAGGTACAGTATGGGACCGTGTATACCGGGAGTATAATGCATTTTATGAACCGTATAGTTCCGGTCTTTGATTCTGATTGGCTCGAAGCCGTTGTAAAATACAATTAATTTCTAGTATTAATGCGCCTGTATACTAAAGCCTGCATGCTAGCCTGTGTTGCTGGGGGGTTTTTAGGCACTTTGCTTTTGCACCTACCAACGCCGCCTAGCTGGTCTTAAATCACTGTAAACCACAGCCTCTCATGGCTTATTGCTTAATTTCATGTTGGAATGAAAGATAGAATAATAAGAAAATGGTTCTTTCCTCAATTTATTTTATTTTATTTATTTATTTATTTATTTTCATACACCAAAAAATGTTGTCTTTGTAGGCAGAAAGACCAGAAACCATGCTGGGTATCGTCTGCGGGGCGTTGCATGTGGCCGACGCCAGTTTCAGAAAGAGCATGTCTGACTTCTTGCATTCATTGGAAAGGTCAGTGGTGAAACTCCTGTTGAAATATAATAATAATTATAATAATTATTATAATAATTAATTATAATAAATTCAGAATTTGTGCCTGATCAATAAATTCCCCTGATCCATACATTTCCCAGGGGCCAGGTGTTGCCAGCTGCTAGTCTGCTGAACTCTGTCAATGTGGAACTGATCTATGAAGGGGTCAAGTTCTGTCTAACGGTACGTCAGCGTCTGTCTCCTACAGTCCCCTTTCTTTTTTTAACCAACACCTCCCTTCTATTTTGTGTCCAATAACCAGGGAGAAAAAGTAGGTCATTACAACAACTCAAATGACATTGAGTTGTCACTACAAGTAAAGTATACAAGTGCAAAATCAAGAAACTCATAATGTTGCCTCTCCATTATTTATTATCCATTGTATTTATTTATTGGAGATCATGTGAAAAAGTGTTAAAAGTAACAAAGTTAGGGGTTGCTCAGTGGCTCAACCCGCTTGTGCGCTTACCACGTAGGCAATAAAAATAAAAATAGAAGTTTGCTCCACGAGATGGCTGCTCTGTCGGGTCAAGGATTTGCTTTTAAATAACCTACCTTTTACTTTTAATGTAGTAGTTTTCATACTCGAGTACAATTTAATCAAAGTGACAGTTGTTTTGCTTGAGTAGGACTGTTCAGTGCTCTTTCCACCTCTGCTAACCAACCGACCGACCTCTGACCTCTGACCCCCGGCCCCCAGGTGGCTCGGCAGTCCCCCACCTACGTACGTCCTCATCATGAACTCCACCGACATCGAGATCGACGTCCACAGGCTGTGCGACGGCGGTCCTCCTGCTGTCCTACGACGGCAACAGCCACACGACCTACATGAAGGAGGAGGTGGACAGGTATGAGACCGGTGGTGTGTCTCAATTCAGATACCTCCGTTAGTACACTTCCATGTAGTGCACTGTGTACACTGTGTACACTGGGCATAGTGCCCGTGAATCTCGACATGGTCTTGTGTCGCCTCAAATCGAACACGGCCGTTGTGCACTTACCAGAAATGATGATTGTGACAGCCTCATATTAATTTTTAACGGCGAATTGCAACCGGGCAGAACATTATCGCCAACATTTGGCTGCCAAAATATCCGCAGGCTTGTTTGCTCCCTTGATATTTTGCCAAAAGCTGCTATACAAATAAAGTTTATTGCTGGCATTATTATTAGGAAAAATGCATTGTTTTTTTGTTGTTGTAAAAACGTATATACTCTCTTCTTGACATCCCCAAAGCTATCGGATCACCGTTGGCAACAAGACGTGCGTCTTTGAGAAGGAGCGGGACCCCACGGTGCTGAGGGCGCCCTCCGCTGGTAAACTGCTGCAGTACCTGATCGAGGACGGGGCCCACGTCTCTGCAGGGGACTGCTACGGGGAAATAGAGGTTGGAGCAGCAAAGCTATATTTGGTCATTTTTTGTACACGGTTTATATATGTTATTACTTTGTATGGTTGTTCTCGTTTTAATCGCGTGTTAGTGAAAATTAGTATATAATAAAAGTATAATTTATCTTTTCTCTGGACTTTTATTTAGACTATTGCCCTGGACTTTCTGCTGTGACTCCAGGAATTTCCCTTCTGTGATTAATAATTAGTTCATTAGTGATTCATTCGTTATTGAATAATTGATGAATGAATGAATGAAAGAATGAAAGAATGAAGTCCCCTCTCGTCTCTTCTCGTCGTCATGTGTGCGGTGTGAGCAGGTGATGAAGATGGTGATGGCGCTGACGGTGCAGCAGTCCGGTCGGATCCACTTTGTGAAGAGACCTGGGGCGGTCCTGGTTCCCGGCTGTGTGGTGGTGCGCATGGAACTCGATGACCCTAGCTCTATTCATCTGGCAAGTCCACCTGCAGTACCTTTACACACAAATTACTACTTATTTATTTGTATTATTATAATTTTTTTCTTAATTTCAAAAACAAAGGCTCACAGGTTTACAACAGAATTGTGAATATGAAAGCAATCCACAGAAAGTTATTAGCCAGTATAAGTACCTGAAATCATAAATGTTTCTGCTACTACTACTACTACAACTCTACTCCCTGAATTTTCCATCTGGGATTAATAAAGTGCTTATCTTATTTTGTCTTATCTTGTTCTTCCAGGTGGAGCCCAACACGGCCTCCCTGCCTCCCCAGCAGCCGCTGCCCATCGTGGGGGAGAGGCTACACCAGGTCTTCCACTGCGTGCTGGAGAACCTGGTGAAGGTCATGGATGGCTACTGCCTGGCCGAGCCCTACTTCAGCAACAAGGTACACGCATTAAGGGCCGTTGCCTGGTAATATGTAGTCAGGTACACAGAAAAACACAGGGTTAAACTGAGCATAAACTGACATATGAATATATACCTGTATTGCCTTCTCAGCCTTTGTATTGCACCTTTGTATTGCGACTGTTTGCACTGCAATTTCCCTCGGGATAAATAAAGCTTCTTGAATCTTGAATCTTGAATAGGAGTAAAGGTGAACACACAAAGTACAAAAGTTACAATATTATTTAAAAAGAGTATAGAAATATAAAAAAGGGAGAAGCAGGCGTGGTTGGGGATGTACTGATGCTACCCGTACTTTACAGAGTTAAGCAATGAAATGGCGGAGGGTATGAAGTAGATTTTATATCTGTTGGTTTTGACTTAATACAAATAAAAAGTTAGGAATAGGGTCACTTAAGTGTGGTCTCGATGGCTCCGCAGGTGAAACAGTGGGTGTCGACGCTGATGAGGACGCTGAGGGACCCCTCCCTGCCACTGCTGGAGCTCCAGGAGATCATGACCAGCGTGGCGGGTCGCATCCCGCAGAACGTGGAGAACGCCATCCGCAAAGTGATGGCCCGGTACGCCAGCAACATCACCTCGGTGCTCTGCCAGTTCCCCAGCCAGAGGGTGAGGTGTCCCACACGACGCACGGCACTGCTATTGGGAGGTTACGGTCACATGACTGCAAGGTCTATGCAATTACTTAATAAGTCTTAACATAGCGGTCAGATTTCAGATGTATGTTTTTTTGATCCCTCAAGATAATAGAAAATTGAATCAGTTTATGTAAAAAAAACTCAAAAACACAAAAGTATGGTATGCACATGTACCAAAAATAGAATGCAAGTAAATTAAAAAAGGTGCATATAAAAAAGTACATAATGTGTACATATAGATAACATATACATAACTATATATCTATAAAGTGGCTCATCAAAATGCTGATATTGCACTCCCCACCACTCCAGATGGGGGTATCCCTCATCAGCTCACTTATTACTTACTGTGATGATCCAGACTGAATGAATGGCGTTACATGAACCTTGACTCATATAGAAACACACGTGGATGTTAAATCTGGATGAACATCATCGTGAGCACTTTTGGTGTCAACGTGCTAAGCTAGACTCGTTGTTCTCCTCTTCCAGATAGCGAACGTACTGGACAGCCACGCGGCCACCTTGCAGAGGAAGGCCGACCGGGAGGTGTTCTTCATGAACACACAGAGCATCGTGCAGCTGGTCCAGAGGTCCGCTACCAACTCCTTCTCCTTCAGCATTACTGCAATTCCGGCGCCGGAAAATGTCCCTTATTTTCAAATCCCAATGTTGACAGCTATTATGTGTGTGTGCGTGTCTGTGTGTGTGTGTGTGTGTGTGTGTGTGTGTGCGTGTGTTTGCGTGTGTGTCTAGGTACCGCAGTGGGATCCGCGGGTACATGAAGACTGTGGTTCTGGACCTGTTGAAGCGTTACCTGCAAGTGGAGATGCAGTTTCAGCACGGTGACGCATTAATCATGTCCAACACGAATAAAACACAATCGCAATATACAGTACATTACATTAAAACTAAAGCAGCCGCATTTAGCAGGCGCTTTTATCCAAAGCGACGTACAAATGATGCTGAGAACAATCACAATCGGAGTAGTTACCGAAAAAGTTACTGCACAACATAGTTTAAAAAAAAACTTAGGAAGCCTTAGGAATTAGAAATACAAGGTTAGTCAATTATTGTTTATGAGACAGATAACATATCGCAGTACTATCAAAAATCCACAACAATTTCTACATTTCTAAAGTTGTAAACGCTCAACAAAGTGCACTACACTACCAGTAGAAGTCGGCACAAAACGTTTCATTGATTATAATGGGATCTGTCTCTGTCTCTGTCTCTCTCTCTCTCTCTCTCTCTCTCTCTCTCTGTCTGTCTCTCTATCTCTCACCCACAGCTCACTATGACAAGTGTGTGATCAACCTGAGGGAGAAGCACAAGCCTGACATGACTCCTGTCCTGGAGTCCATCTTCTCTCACGCGCAGGTCTTCAAGAAGAACATCCTGGTCATAATGCTCATAGTAAGACACACATATACGCCTCAATACATAAACACAACGCTAACAGTAAGGCTTTTGTCAATATCCATCAATACGTAAACACTTTTCTTCGCACCGTTTCTCAAAAAAAAACACGAATATGACATATTGCGGGATGTTCTCTTAAACCCGCTGTAGGACCAGCTCTGTGGGCGGGACTCCACGCTGGCAGACGAGCTCCTGGTGATACTGGAGGAGTTTACTCAGCTCAGCAAGATGGAGAACTCCAAGGTGGCCCTGCGAGCCAGACAGGTGAGGACACCTGAGACATGCTGGATGTCAGTCAGAGCTTGGGAACAGATCATAGCTGTCAACATTGGGATTTTCAAAATAAGGGACATTTTCCGGCGCCCCGCCCCGGGTCGTCCCACCACCCCTACCTACTGTCATTCAGCCATTGTCTTGGCTGAATTGAGGAGATGTGTGTCATTTTTGTATTTGTTGTAGGTGTTGATCGCCTCCCACCTGCCCTCCTATGAGCTGAGGCACAACCAGGTGGAGTCCATCTTCCTGTCCGCCATCGATATGTACGGACACCAGTTCTGCCCGGAAAACCTCAAGGTCAGACCGAGATGACGATGATGTTTATACATTTACACAAACATGGATGCAGGGTCTAAAATTAACACCTGCCGCAGGTAAAAACACATAATTCAAAAAGTTAATTTTGGACCCTGTATGAATGCCTAACACACGTTAAATCAGAGTAATATAAGTAATATTTTTGTAGTTAGAAAATCTCTTCTTAATTCTTAGTACTGTCCTGTACTTTCTGCTGTGACACACCCGGGTTTCCCATCTCATAATAAAGTGCTATGTTAATATCTTATTTATTTATTACAGAAACTCATCATCTCGGAGACCTCCATATTTGATGTCTTGCCCAATTTCTTCTACCACGCCAACCAAGTTGTTTGTATGGCTGCCCTGGAGGTAGGCAGCACAGGGAATTACAGACACAACACACACACGCATGCTCTGCACTTAGAGAGTCAATCTGCTACGCTAGTGATTCACAACCGGGGGTACTTTAAGACCTTGCTTTGTTATTCCTACATTTGTATTTATATTTAAAATATAAATATTGATTTCATAAAGAGCTATTTAATGAATAATTACAAATGTATTAATAGTGTATTCATAATTTATTTATGTGTGTGTACTATAATATTTGTTCAATTTGTTCAATTTAATACATATTGATATTTTTTGATCAATAAGACCAGAAATAGAAGTAGTTCCACGTCTCAGCTTCTTCCATGCTCCCGCCTCCAGGCCACTACAATATTAATAATGATGCTAAATGATAATAATGTAATATTAGTTCAAAGGAAATAATTTCTGGTTTGCCGTCGATGAAGGGGTACTGGGAAACAGAAACACCGGTGTACGCTGTCTTCTCACCACGGTCTCCATCTATAGTGCATGTACATCATGACGTCACATCGCAATGACTGCCTCCATTTGGGAAGCGTAGGAATGTTAGTTATGTTGGTAATAATGTTGTTTTGGTCATTGTTAAGGCATTAATCGTGAAGTTTTCGTTAGCCTAGGTTGCGGTATATTTACCTTGGTTAGAGATTGAACAGTAGTACAACTTGAGTCCTCTCATTATGAGTATCGCCAACCAAAAATCCCATGATGCATTCTGATATACAAGCCCTCTGGCTCTGTGTTCAGGTGTATGTACGCAGGGGGTACATTGCGTACGAGCTGAACAGCCTTCAGCATCACCAGCTGCAGGATGGGACGTGTGCTGTGGACTTCCAGTTCATGCTGCCGACGTCTCACCCGAACCGGTAATGACAATATTATTGTTGTTATGATTATTGTACATAATATTGTAAATGCAAATACTGTCTTTTTTGTATTTTTTTTGTTTACTGTATTCTTTATTCTATTGTTACTTTATTCCTACCTTACTATTACCTTTTTACATTGATATTTTGTTTTATCGTCTGCTGCTGTTACGACCAGATTTCCCCTCAGGGAGGGATAAAGTCTATCTCCATGTCTCTCTATCACATGCTCACACATTTTGATCTGATTTCTTTTGTCTATTTTATATTTCACTTCTTAAAAGAGGTGTGCGACCATACCATAGAGTCCCTTTCAACAGACAAATATTACATATATATTATATATATTACTCCTCAGCCTAGCATCAAATGTATTTGTCAGAGGAGATGGCCTCTAGGTGAATAAGGCCCATACATGACTCTATACAATCTCTTACCTGATGTATAAATGACTCGTGTGTGTGTGTGTGTGTGTGTGTGTGTATATATATATATACGTATATATATATTCCCTGGAGTACGGCTCTTGTCTCAATTTGCTTAAGGTTAACATTTTGGACATTAATCTGACAACAGCAAGGCACCCTTTAATAATATTAATATATTATATTAATATATAATATTAATAATGCCTTGACGAGGTACAGTAAGAGGTTTGATCACCCACTGCTAATAATACACACCTGTCGATGGTCTTATTTCAGAGGGAGCAGCCCTACTCTGAACAGGTAGAGTAATGCTTCTCCCAGCCCAACACACTGCATGCTGAATGCCCTCTTGCAAACTCCTTTCACTCCTCTTTTTCAAACTGCAAACGTTTGCCCGAAGATGACGTGAAACTGAGTTTTTCCGAGTGTATGTGGCTTCCGTAATGTGGCATAGCTGTAGTAGAGGTAGTAGTGCCAAATGAATGAAACGGGGTAATAGAGCGGTAACCCAATGTAGGCAAATTCAGGATTTGATTATTACTTTTTGTTGCTTCTGACTGCAAGTAGTTCAGGCTGCAGGAATGTTGTTGTTATTAGTGGGAATAATATTCCTGCCCACTAGGACAACACAGAAAAAAACTAACTAATTAGTTTCAATTCATGTTGTCTTTCAGGGCTCCTAACAAGTGCTCTCCAATTGGCCTTTTAACTAATTTTTACAATGATTAAAAATTGTATCATTTTAAATAATTATATTTGATCTAACTGATCCAATGATCCAACTTTGAGCTTTTGAGAGGCACATTTCTTACTTATTATATGGTAATGTACCACTTGAAATCTTAAAGCCTGATGTTAATTGCTAGTTGCTGAATGGAGAGAATGCATATTCCAGCCGTGTCCTCCTCAAACATTCAGTCAAGTTTTCCCGAGCCATTCATGATTCATGAAAAAATGAACATAGACGGCTCTATTTTAATTGATGACATCATGATCATTGTGTGACATATATTTCATGATACCCAGATTAAAAAAAAACAAAAAACGAAATTGTTCTGATAAACATTCAGATTCAACCTCTCATGTGACAAACCGAGCCCCTCTCTCTCTCTCTCTCTCTCTCCATTTTTCTCTCTCTCTCTCTGTCTGTCTGTCTGTCTGCTGTGTTTTGGACCCCGGCTGACCCCCCCCCCCCCCCCCTGCGCTCTGTCTGCTTGGCTGTGTCCCCCCCCCGCAGGGTGGCTGTCCCTGTGAGCAGCAGCACCGGCCAGTTAGAGATGAGGCGCGGCAGCGAGCTCTTCATGGAGGGTGCGCTGTCCCCCCCCTGCCAGCGCATGGGCGCCATGGTGGCCTTCCACTGCTTCGAGGACTTCAAGCGGTACGCTCACGCATGCACGTGCGCACACACACACACATACACAAATGTGATTTGTTTGATTCATAGGACTCCCAGAAGTCAAATTATTTATTATATTATATATTATTATATTATTAAGAAGTATTAATTATCGATAATTTAAATAATTATAAATATATCTAATATATTTAATAATCTAAATGGATATTGCTTCATACTCAATGTTGGTACGTCCCTCACTGAATGTAATTTGATGGCGGGGAAGTGGATTTGAAGCCAATTATGCTAAACGGGTGAAATATTGCTTTAAAAGATCTGTATATTATGGTATGTATCCTGGAAGTCGATGGCAACTTCAGTGGTGAACACGGCTGACTGCATGTTGTGTTTATGAAATGACAGGAATATCGATGAGATCATCTCCAGTTTCTCCAACTCTTTCCTGGAGAGTCCGCTGTTCCTGGAGGCGTGCGCCAGTCTCTACGACGAGGACAACTGCAAGGTCAGGCTGTGCTGCGATAGGAGGGTTGCAATCATGTGATCTGAATTTCCATTAAAGAGTTCAAGCTCGCCACCTTGGCTCATTCAAGAATAACTAAGATAGCACAAGATGGCGGCTTGGAATGGGAGTAACAAATTGTGAAACCCTCCTATAGATGGATGGATGGATAGATAGATAGATAGATAGATAGATAGATAGATAGATAGATAGATAGATAGATAGATAGATAGATAGATAGATAGATACTTATGGAAAATTAAAGTTTTCCATTAGCAAACAGCGAGACGGACAGCAGATAAAATAAACAGGATGAACTGTACATAATAGTAATCCGAAAAGACCATGATACACAATTTTAAGAAGATAAAAAATACCAAAGTAAGACGAGGAGATGCGTAAAAGAAAATGCAATAAATAGACGCCGGTGTAGTAAGAAGATGTAAGCAGTTGGAAATGGAGTGGAGGAATTATTAGGAAAAATGATCATCCAAATGGGGAAAAAAGAAACCCTGAGGTTGTGTGTCACAATCCCAACACGCGTGTTTTCCCGCACTTTGTGTCAACAGAGCATGCGGGAGAACCCCATCCACATCATCAACGTGTCCATCCAATCAGCAGACACGGAGGACGATGACGCCCTGGTGGCCGAGCTCACCGCCTACACCCAGTCTAAGGTCCGCACGTCACCCTTGCAATAGAGATTTTAAATGTCAATGTGTTCTCATGTACCTAGATAATTAAAGGTTAAACAAATGTTTAAATATAAAATGTGCAAAGAATTCATCTTGGTGTCGGTATTCATTCAGGGATACAAGTTAGTTTAGTTTAGTTCACTGTATCTGACATGCCTATGTCCATGTCTGTGTAATGGGTAATTATATGAGAATATATTTAATCTTCACAGAAAGCACTACTCTTTGAGTATGGGATCAGGAGGATCACCTTTTTGATTGCTCAGAAGGTAAGTTTGACTGACCGTCTAAGACTAAGGTGTTAATACATACACACACAAGTATATGACACGTAAGTATTTATTTAAACTGTAAACTGCAGATTTTTCAGCAGGTAAGTCAAGTGGTGATAAGAAATATTACATTACTGGATACACTAGTATGTTGTTATCCCAATACACATGTTTACTGATTAAGCTGTGAATTATCTAGAAAATGTATATTTGTTGACATTTAGACAACAAATATACATTGACTCTCTGCTAACACTGCTATTGCATATGTTCACTGACTCTTGAGTAACTATTTTTTACTTTGGCATTTTTTTTTAACAGAGGGAATTCCCCAAGTTCTTCACATTCAGAGCCAGGGATGGGGTAAGATCCTATTTCTCTTGTACGGTGGACGGTCACATAGCAGCACCTACGTCCGCAAAGTGAAACGCTGCCCTCTAATGGTTCCCAACCTTGGGAACGTCGGGTCCCCCCGCGGGGTCATGGGGTCGCTTGGTATGCATATCAGGGTCGTGGGAGATCGCTGACTAGCTACTAGCTACAGTTATTCGAACAGATTAACTTTCACTTTCTAGCTTTTCTTTATTGTAATCTGTGGTTTGCTTTTGCTGTGTGTTTTGTATTTAGTTGTATCTGTTATTTTTGTGCACTTTATAAACCTTAAAAAGCACTTTAAGGTTTCCAAAGTGCTTTGCCTGTCATGCACACAAAGTGCCCAACCCTCATGGGTTTACAAGACACTAAAAGCCCGAGTTGAAGGGGTCAGGCATTTCATGACATTTCGTTCGCTAAAAGTTTTTTTTTTTTGGATACCCGCTCGACTCTCTGCGCTCCTCTCCTCAGTTCCACGAGGACCGCATCTACCGCAACCTGGAGCCGGCGCTGGCCTTCCAGCTGGAGCTCAACCGCATGAGGAACTTCGAGCTGACGGCGGTGCCCTGCGGCAACCACAAGATGCACCTGTACCTGGGCGCTGCGCGCGCCCCGCAGGGGGCCGAGGTCACCGAGGTCACCGACTACCGCTTCTTCATCCGCGCCATCATACGCCACTCGGACCTCGTCACAAAGGTAGGAGGGACTCGTGGCGGAAGTGCAGAAGGTTTCGTGTTTCGTTAACATTAATAACTGGAGTAGGATAGTCGACTCTAGCGGTTGGGGTGTTGTGTACTGTGAACGCTGAAAGGTTGTGGGTTCGAAACCCCGATGTCTGCATCGGGGTTCTACCTGTAGGTGTCCTTGAGCAAGACGCCCTCACCCCAAGTTCAGTTTCTTTTGGAAAAAAAAAGTTCTGCTAAAATGACTGAATGGTGATAACTTAAAATACACATTTCAATTCATACTATATTAATAGATTCCAGAATTTCTCGTCTGGGACAAATAAAGTATATAGTGTCCTAACATTATGTCATTCAACAGTGAAATGGGGAATCCTATCTCACTATAGGGCTTGTACATCAGAATGCATCATGGGATTTTTTGTTGGCTATACTATACAATGTCTCCCCATAATGACAAATCACTACTAACACTAACTAACATTACAATGCTCCTATGCTTCCAAAATGGAGGCGGATATTGTGATGTGACATCGCGATGTACACGTCCTATATTCTCTCTTCTTCTTCTCCCCCGACCAGGAAGCCTCCTTTGAGTACCTGCAGAACGAGGGAGAGCGCCTCCTGCTGGAGGCCATGGATGAGCTGGAGGTGGCCTTCAGCAACACCATCGTCCACCGCACAGACTGCAACCACATCTTCCTCAACTTCGTGCCCACGGTCATCATGAATCCGTCCAAAGGTAAAGTCACTGCAGTATAATCTCTCTTTAACTGACACTTGGCCTTAGCTCTACTGTGAACTGAATTAAATTGTGCACAGGGAGAAAGATTTGCATATGAGAATGTCTTGTATGTATTCACATGTAAATGTCTGTAGGTGTATGTGGTATAGGGCGGTTTTTGTGTTTCTGTATGTTCACTTGATTATTTTATTGCACTTATTGACTTTCCGACCTGCATGTGCAGGACAAATTCCCCCTAACTTTTCGTAGCGGCTCGAATTTTGATTGCATGCTTTGCTTTGGTTGTTCTCAGCCTCACTTGTAAGTCGTGGTAGATGAAAGGGTAGTCTGCTAAATGATTAAATGTAAATGTAGGAAACGTCCTTTTGAAAATGTAAAATATGAAATCCATTTGGGATTGCTCATCTCTCTAACCTTCAACTTGAAGGGTTTGTCATTTTAAAATTATACCACAGCATTGTTGTTGCTGATTGGACAATAACGTTCCAAGGGTGTGCATTATTTTTTAATAACGGGACACAACGGTCAAATACAACTATGCACCAGATGTTTCCTTGACAACGCAAAATCAATATGCTCACAGCGCCGTGGAAGAAATATTTTAATTCCAGCTGATGAAGTCGATAAAAAAAACAATAACATTATAGATGAAGCTAACAAATATCTAATCATAGTCGGTAACTGTGGTATAAGTGGAATGAACCACTCTGGGGTGTCCCGTTATTAACCCTAACCCTGACCCGTTGTGGTTTATTCCTTACATACGTACCGCTTTGGCTTCTCTCTACCCTCATCATGGCCTCTTCCTCTTCTCCGCGTCTCCGACCGACCAGATCGAGGAGTCGGTGCGCTCCATGGTGATGCGCTACGGCAGCCGGCTGTGGAAGCTGCGTGTCCTGCAGGCCGAGCTGAAGATCAACATCCGGCTGACGCCCACCGGACACCAGGTCCCCATCCGCCTCTTCCTCACCAACGAGTCGGGGTACTACCTGGACATCAGCCTCTACAAGGAGGTCACCGAGCCCTCCTCCGGACAGGTGGGAGACTCTGGACATGTCTGGAGTGTCTTCAACATAGGAACCTGCTGTTATCCTTTATTATTTTGTTCATTCTTTTATTTAATTCACTTTTTACTTGTTTTGCTTCCATTTTATTTCTTATTTTGTTATTTATGATCTGTTATAGAAGCTTATTTGCATTATGTTTTGCTTGAATATTCACGGAATGACCTTGAATCAAATCATACCATTATTATTTTCATTGTCTGTTAAAGCACTTTGTAAAGCACTAGTTTTTAAAAGGCACTATATAAATAAAGTTATTATTATTATTATTATTATTGTTATTATTATTATTATTACAGACATACCAACATACAGAGACTCCTCCATTTATAGTTAGATTAATATTATTATTAACATTATTATTATATCCCCTGCCAGATCATGTTCCAGTCTTATGGGGACAAGCAGGGTCTGCTGCACGGCATGCTGATCAACACGCCCTACGTCACCAAGGACCTGCTGCAGGCCAAGCGCTTCCAGGCCCAGTCCCTGGGCACCACCTACGTCTACGACTTCCCCGAGATGTTCAGACAGGTACTCGGTGTGCTGGGTTGAACAAACGATTTAGACAACACAAAATAAACTGTCAATATACACCTGTGAGGCGTGGTCCCAATATGTTGAAGGTACCGAAGGAAGAAACACAGAAATCACCTGATTTGTTATTGGTGTTATCCACTGTGTTTTGAACCGGCTCAGCATTTCTCAAGGTCTCGGTCTTGTTGTGTTGTGTGTGTTTTTGTGTGTCTCCCAGGCATTGTTTAAGCAGTGGGGCCCCGGGGACAGATGTCCGAAGGACGTGCTCATGTGCACGGAGCTGGTGTTGGACTCCCAGGGCGGACTGGTCCAGATGAACCGTCTCCCCGGGGACAACGATGTAGGAGACAGACTATAGTAGTGTAGACTCCATCATATAGACTCTATATTAACATGTACATTACAGGACAGCCAGACCCCTACACCCCTTGTACATTGGTTTGCATTAGATGACTCCTAACTCTATAAGTTAATCACATAACCTGCATAACCTGTTGTGGGCTGATATGGTTAGCCGGCTGATGAAGTGTTGATGTAACACACGTGAAGTTAGAGTGCTTATTGCTAAGTTGTAACGGCTTGTAATTCTATTGTAACAGGCGTACGAAATTAGATGTTTATTTTTAATCTTTTTTCATGACAATAGTTTTGAATGCATTAATTGCAACCTTTCACAATAAGCTAATTGCAATATGCGATTGCCATACTTTACTTTATTCAAATTTGACACCACAGTCACCAACTGTCCTCCCGGTCAGGTGGGAATGGTGGCGTTCCGCATGAGGATGAAGACACCCGAGTACCCGGCGGGGCGTGAAATCATCGTGATCTGCAACGACATCACCTACCTGATCGGTTCCTTCGGGCCGCAGGAGGACGAGCTGTTCCTGCGGGCGTCGGAGCTGGCGCGCGCCGAGGGCGTGCCGCGCATCTACATCGCGGCCAACAGCGGCGCCCGCATCGGCCTGGCCGACGAGATCCGACACATGTTCCAGGTGGCCTGGATCGACCCCGACGACCCCTACAAGGTGAGAGAAGTTTGTTATTTGATCGCCTCTCTCTTTTGTTTCCAGTTTGACGCCAAATAGTTTACTTTTTCATCTTTGTCCTCTCTTAGCAACCATGCTTTTGTGTAATATGAACCCATCTCCATCAGACTACTCCTCATTGTTATTTTAGTTATTTGAGTCATTTCAACGTTTTTAAACCCACTTAGTGAACCTTGTACCGCATTCTAGACCAGACGACACTTCACACTGCTTTTAATATGCACTTGTATGTCATCATTCCTACGACAATATGATTATAATCAACATTGTAGTTTACCATGAATGCCTCCACAGGGTTTTAAGTATCTGTATCTGACGCCGCACGACTACACCCGCATCAGCGCCACCAACGCCGTGCACTGTCACCACGTGGAGGAGGGAGGGGAGTCCAGGTACCGTACAGGGGTCACCTTCAGGAAGTGAACACACACACATATATATACACACGCATGCACACACGCACGCACACACGCACGCACACACGCACGCAAGCAACACATCTGATATAATGAACTAAGGTAAAACCGACTCCAAATGTATTTATGTCCACATTTTGGATTCCAGTTTCATTCAAACGCCTCTCCTGCAGGTACATCATCACCGACATCATCGGTAAGGACGACGGCCTCGGTGTGGAGAACCTGCGAGGCTCTGGGATGATCGCCTGGCGAGACCTCGCAGGCCTACAATGAGATCATTACCATCAGCATGGTAGGAGCCGGTCAACACCCGTTGGTCTCTGTTTGGTCGTTGATAGGCTGGCTGTCTGTCCCGGCATCTGAAATATGGCTGTAGACATGTTGTGTACAGGGTCCAAAATTCACTTTTTAGAATTGAGTCTTTATACCTGAGTGGAAAACTATACCGGCCAAGCATTCGTTTTAATATGTTACCCTAGATTTTTGTACTTGTCAAATGGTCAAATCTAGCCGCCATTGGCTGGTTATTATTTATAAATAAATGGACTTTGCCTCTGCAGGTGACGTGTCGCGCTATAGGCATCGGAGCGTACCTGGTGCGTCTGGGTCAGAGGGTCATCCAGGTGGAGAACTCCCACATCATCCTGACAGGAGCGGGAGCCCTCAACAAGGTCTGTTCATCCGACTTGGATATCCATCGTTAACATGACCTCATTGGCTTTTCAACCTATAGCGTGTGAACTATGATAATATCCCTGGCTGTAGTTGTCCAGTGTTCGTACGTGTTTGTATTCTGGATAGTGTAGGGGTCAGGGGGTTCGGCTCCCAGCTGAAAGGTTGTGGGTTCGAATCCCGGTGTCCACAGTCTACCTGTAGATGTCCTAGAGACCAAGATGCCCTAACCCCTTAATAACAATAACATATCTGAATTCACTGTAACTCGCTCTGGATAAAAGCATCTGCCAAGTGACTAAATAGCCGTGCTTGTAGGGAACCCGCAGTTTACCCGCAGCCTTTTTAATTAATTACATTAATTAAAAAGGTCCAAAAAAAGAATGCACTGTACAGCCTGATGACTGAGGTCCTGTTGTGTGTGCGCTTGTGCGTGTGCGTGTGTGTGTGTGTAGGTGCTGGGCCGGGAGGTGTACACCTCTAACAACCAGCTGGGGGGGGTCCAGATCATGCACAACAACGGGGTCACGCACACCACTGTGCCGGACGACTTTGAGGGCGTCTTCAATATCCTCCAGTGGCTGTCCTACATGCCAAAGGTGCTCTTTCATATTCACACGGGACACTTTAGACACTTGTGTATCACGATCAATAATGTATAGTTTAAATAATGTAGCGTATGCTGCTAACATGCTTATCGAGACAATCCAAGACACTTAAATACTGTAATGCACAATAATGCAATACAATACAAGAGTGAAAAACATCAGTAAAAAGGCACACAAAGTACAGATCTTATTGGTTATTGTAAGTCACATGACGTTTCCGGCTGAAGTCGTGCTTCCCTCTCGTTCCAGAACAACGTGTCTCCTGTGCCCATCATCAGTCCTACGGATCCCGTCGACAGAGAGATCGATTTCACCCCCGACCAAGGCTCCTTACGACCCCCGATGGATGCTGGCCGGCAGACCCCACCCTAGTGAGTCTGGCGTCTTCTCATTAACTATGTAGTCATTTAGTGGGCTCTCAAGACAAAGGAGTGGCTTGCAGGATTTGTCTTAAAAGCTCCAGTCTACTAGCTGTACTTTCTGAAAATTCTGGAAAAGTTGGAGCATTGACGTAATTTGTCCTGGATTTGCGTTCTCTAAATCGGACCAATGTTGTTGTGTGTAGCTGTGAAAGGGGCGTGGCAGAGCGGGTTCTTCGACCACGGCTCCTTCATGGAGATCATGGCGTCGTGGGCCCAGACGGTGGTGGTGGGCAGAGCTCGGTATGAAGCACTCACACGTATTCACACACATGCTTGGACTATGAAGACATTTGGATCTGTTGATTGGTTCATGTTTAAATGATACAGGTTAGGAGGCATCCCCCTTGGGGTTATCGCTGTGGAAACGCGCGCAGTAGAGCTGACCATCCCGGCAGATCCGGCCAACTTGGACTCGGATGCTAAAGTAGGTACCTCCGCCGATCCTAGTGGTCTTGACTGGACTGGGTCCTCGGTCTTCAGGGTTCATGTATCTGTCATTTCTGTCTGTGTTTATGTATGTCTTTTGTATGTGTCTGTCTTTTATAAATGTATTCTAATCTCTTATTTGCTATTGTTGTTGTTATTTGTTAGATTTTTTAATTGTATTATTTTGATTTGATTTGAATATTATTTTAACACAATTTATAATTGTGTTTTTTTGTTGTCTTTTATTACCTTTTTTTTTACCCGGCGTGATGCCGGTATATATATATATATATATATATATATATATATATATATATATATATATATATATATATATATATATATCTTCTGATATTGTATCTTTAAAATCTGTAAAATCCCATGTATGTCTCGTATTTGATGTTATATTTTGTGTTTTGTGCATGTCCGTGCACTCGATTGATTATTGATTAATACTATTATTATTTTATCTTCCAGTTCCTGCAGCAGGCCGGCCAGGTTTGGTTCCCTGACTCTGCATTCAAAACAGCCCAGGCCATCTGTGACTTCAACCGCGAGCGTCTTCCCCTCATGCTGTTCGCCAACTGGAGGGGCTTCTCAGGGGGCATGAAGGGTACAGCCTGAACGCTACTCCAATACTACTCGCTCAGTATCATTTTATTTACACACACATTTTTTTTTAATGCTGGCAGGTGTTCATTTTGGACCCTGGAATTAAAGTTGGGGATTAACCCATATACACCTCCATCATACACTCATTAGCATCACCAGTAGCTACATTACATCTTCAACCCCTCCATCGTCTCCTCATTCTCGCTGCCAACGGATTAGCATCACATGCTCCACTCTCTCTCTCTCTGTACTGACCTTACTAAAGGACCTCTCCTCTCCTCCCCAGACATGTATGACCAGATCCTGAAGTTCGGGGCCTACATCGTGGACGCGCTGCGTGGGTTCCACCAGCCGGTGCTGGTGTACATCCCGCCGCACGCCGAGCTGAGGGGGGGGTCCTGGGTGGTGATCGACCCCACCATCAACCCTCTGTGCATGGAGCTCTACGCAGACAAGGAGAGCAGGTAGCTGGTCCTCCGGTTTGGTTTAGTTTTTTTAGTTTAGTTTAGGTAAAGTCAGCTATGTTATTAGCCATTGCTACCTGTATGAATGTCTACCTATGTCTAAAACCTACAGCTTACTAAAGCTGACTGTCGGCCTCATCATTCATTGTGTACAGTGTGAATGTCCCACTTTATATGAAACCTTTTTATCCTTTAATTTGCATTTCCCAGGCCGAAAGCCTGCAATTACTGGCAAACCTGAACCATAATTTTGTTATTGTCCCGGCGTGTGTGTGTTTAGAGGTGGGGTGCTGGAGCCCGAGGGAACGGTGGAGATCAAGTTCAGGAGGAAAGACCTGTTGAAGACCATGAGGAGGCTGGACACCACGTACGCCAACCTGGCCCAACAACTAGGTGAGGATTCACACCGTTTCACCAGCGGAGGGGAACAAAAATGTAGATGAATATAAATAATGTTTGGGCATATTGAGCACACATTTAATGGACATTAAATGGGTGGGGGTGCAACTATTTAGGATTTAGTGCAAAACATGGGCTTGGCTTAGGATTTTTGTCATTCATTGGAAAGATTTACAGAACTTGTACATTTTCCAAGTACCCCCCACGGGGTACGCGGACCCCCATTTGAGAACCGCTGGTCTAGAGTGCTTCTTCCTGGCCAGGTGCCCCAGATCTGTCCGACAAGGAGCGTAAGAATCTGGAGACCAAGCTGAGGGCCAGAGAGGAGTTCCTGTTGCCCATCTACCACCAGGTGGCGGTGCAGTTTGTGGATCTCCACGACACGCCCGGCCGCATGCAGGAGAAGGGGGTTATCACTGTGAGTGTGTCAGTTGGACATGATGTCCTTTACGTCACCATATGTACATCTCAATGCAAATGTTATTTCTTTTTTTTTATTTTGACAAATGGGTATACAATTTTGCGTTACGTATGTGCGTGTGTATTTCACGCCACTCTTGCGTTATTTCGACAGGACATCTTGGAGTGGAAGAACGTGCGGAGCTTCTTCTACTGGCGCTTGCGGCGCCTCCTGCTGGAGCAGGTGGTGAAGCACAGCGTCCTGCAGGCCATCCAGGACCTCAGCGACGGACACATGCAGTCCATGCTGCGTCGCTGGTTTGTGGAAACGGAGGGAACCGTCAAGGTAGGGGGCGGGACATACGTGGGCAGAAGTGCTGTCCGTCTAAAGTTCACCTCCCTTCTCTGCCTCCCCCCCTCCTCCCCCCTCTACCTAGCAAAGTTACCAGAGTCCAAAGTGATGTCTTAAATGTGCTTGTCTTTATCTGACAAGCAGCCAAGAAAAACTATAAAACTATAAAACAGAAGTATTCATTGTGTAATGATCCATGAACCAAACATTTTAATTTCTGAAGCATCAAGCAGCAAATGTTTGGTATTTGTACTTAATAAATTACCTACATGATTTATCGATTATACAAATTTGATTTGATTAACTTTCTGACGATCAATTAATCAATTAATCTACTAGTTTTTGCTGCCCTCCCTTAAACATCACCTAGTGGCCACTCTTGGTGGTGCGGACTAGATTCAGCACCATCAACTAATACCGATAAAAATAATACACATGCTGCCCATCGGTCGGTGACCAGAAACCTGACAAAGCGAAAAAAAAAGTCACTTCTGCTGCCGTTTACGCTTGTGAGCAGCTGGTTGAGTTGTGTGTCCTGGTCTAGTAATGAGTCAGTGTGGGTGTAACCCTGTGCTCCTCCAGGCCTACCTCTGGGACAACAACCAGGCGGTGGTGGAGTGGCTGGAGAAGCACATATCCAGGGAGGACGGCGCCCCGTCGGCCATCCACGAAAACATCAAGTACCTGAAAAGAGACTACACACTGAAGCACATCCGGAGGTGAACCGCGCACACACACATACACACACACACACACACACGTTACAAGCACAGTATGCGGTAACTTAGATTCTGAATTAAGAATAGACAATGATGCATCAATGAGGATTGTGGCTGACTCGTTGGAGAAATAAAGTGTATTGCTTTCCATGATTCAGAACAAACCTGTCGCTGTAACAGTGTGTGTGTGTGTGTGTGTGTGTGTGTGTGTGTGTGTGTGTGTGCGTGTGCGTGTGCGTGTCTCAGCCTGGTGCAAGCCAATCCGGAGGTAGCCATGGACTGCATCATCCACATGAGCCAGAACATCACTCCGTCCCAGAGGGCCAAGATCGCCCATCTGCTGGCCACCATGGACAGCACCAGTTAAAGTATCACATTACCCCATTGGACCTCGCCAGACTCGGCAGAGCCAAAACCCCCTTTGGCTCTGATCCTCAGGAATATAACGTGTAACCACTGTACCGCCGTTGTGACACTCCGTACTTCACTGCACTAAAATGTGTGTGTCTGGATTCAAATGTATGTTTTTTTTTTGCACTACGTGCCGCGTCAGCATTTTGTTCAACCGTCGTTCTCACGGTGCGCCGTTATTTAATAACCGGGTGTTCGGGCTTTAACCGCTCCACATGGATGTTCATACACTGTTCCTATTTCCTCACCAGGGTGGATATCATTGTGCCTTTACAGTGTTTGACGAAGTCACGGTTGCTGGAGTTGTATGACGGTGGATATTTTTGACTTGTGTGTTTATTAAATGCCGACGAACATTATTTCACCATTAGAATAATGCTCGTACGAAAAACGCGCACAATAAATGAATGTGATGTATTTGTATAGGTTAAACAACGGGCCCGGTTGTATGTATGTGTAATTATGATCTAAATATATTATTGTAAAGTGTTCCTACATCATGTAAAACAAAAATGGTGGCATTTCATGTGCAAGGTCAAATGAGGATTTCATGTTCAATATTTTTGTTACACTAGTATTGTAAAAAGTAAAAAGTGCGAGAATGTGTTTTTCTACAAAATCTGTATTTTGGAGTGCTAATCTTTATCATTATTATTATCAATACAATACCGACAGTTTATTCAGTGTAGTCCATCTTTTTCAAGTGCCATGAATTTCATGATATTTATGCGTGTTTTACAGTGATGTAATTTAATGCCTAATCTAATAAATGCTAGAATATATAATTACATTACGTTTTTGACCAGTTTTTCCTCCTCCTTGTTAATCTTTCTAGTTTGGCAGCGACGATAAAAGGGGCCAATAGTAATGGGGTTATTAAATCCTTTTACTCTAAGCCAATCACAAGTGAACGTGTTGCCATGACATCTTGTTTTGACCCATGTGACATACCATCTGCTGCTTTTAAATAAACGTTATTTTTGATAAAGACAAAGAGAGGATTCATATTTTATTCACCCATTGTTTTGCTTTTATTCCGGTCATTGATAATATTAACATGGTATACAGCTGACATTCAGTGTTCATTGCAGTGTTGGCACACATTTGGAATAAGTGGGTAAAATAAGTTTGAAAGAAAGCTTTTATATGTAGATAGCCTTTAAAAAAAAAAAAACATTCAAATATATACAGCAAACGTTTAATAAAGTCATCCCCTTCTTCGGCTGCATTTTATATATATAAATAAAACACCACAGTAATTCCTATCACAATACGACATACAAGAGACAGGGAGCTATGGTAGGGTTTATAAACACGGAGTGAACATTACAACAGTTGAAATAACCTTCATCCGCACGGTGTGTTGGTGCCTTAAGGCCTTAACGCCTTAACAGGCCTTAACGCGGTTTGGCAAAGCCCAACTTAGTCCTTCACTTTTTACATGAAATATGTCGACTCTTTCTCCCCTTTTGTTGATTCAAGTCCGTTCTCTATGTCCATACAATTTTTCTGAAACCCCTTTTCCCCAAAAGTGTTCCAGCTTTGGGAACGACGATAGATCGCACCGGCGCCCAACCAAATCTGAATTTTAGACTTTTACTGGCGCATCCCTTGGTTCGAATCCACTGGTATTCATAAATAGTCGAATCGTGTCAGTCGAGTCGCCGCCGCCGCCGATTCTAACGGCCATGCGGTGAGCTCCCTTGTCCTCGTGGCTCTAAAGCAGAGCGATGGGCTTGCTGTTCGGGGCCGGGCGTGCCCATATACTGGGAGGAGAGGGCGTCCAGGGCCGTGTAGGAGGCGTAGAGCCCCGTCACCTGCACATCGGAGAGGGGTAAGCCTCCTCCTCCGCCGTTAGATGCGGGGGGCAGATTCAACGTTCCCAAGTCACAGTCTGATAGGCGGAGGGGTGAGTTGCTGAACGTGCCCAACGCCTCCAGGTTAAAGCTGTCGTCCTTCATCTCCTCCCACAGGTTACCTGAGGAGACACAACGGGTCCATGGATGTCATATTCATTCATATCTGCAATAACTTCAATCATAATCACTAACATGGGTGTCATATACTGTAACTTACTGATATAGAGTGTCTATATCAGTGTTTCCCAACCGGGTGTACGTGTACCAGTGGACCGTGGTTCCCAACCGGCCTGTGACCCCGTTTCTAGCTTTGAAAATGTTTGTGACCCCTTACTTCAACTTTTGTGCATCTGCTTCCACACATATTGTTTTTACCCAATCAACATCTGCCGGTAATATCAATGTCCCGGTGAACGTAATCGGATCGCTCTCCTACACGCTAAGTGATTAGTGATTAGGACGTATGGGAAGTACACCTAGTTTGAGAACCACTGGGTTAGGGGGTACGTGAGCAGGTTCCAGGAGGTACTTTGACTTAGTTAAGTTAATGGCCAGAAATAGAAGAACTCCTCAGCTTCGCCTCAGCAATGCCCTAGGCCACAACAATATTAATAATGATGCTGTATGATAATCGTATAATATTATTTCAAAGGACAACATTTATGGTTTGGTGTCAATGAAAGGGGTACTTGAGCCGTACTGTTGGGGCTGTGGGAAAAAGCTACAACATTTGTATCTCTATTTTATTCTACTATACTGTCCTGTGCTTGCTGCTGTGGCAACCAAATGTCCCGTCTGGGATCAGTAAAGCATTGTGGTTGACTGTTGAGTGTGAAAGGATTCACACAACCACACTTTTGTTAAAGTTGCATGAACTAGTATGTCCAGAAAGTACAGAACATTCAGTTATGCCGGTAACTGGCTACTAACAACTCGGTTTACTACTCGGCAATAACAGACTCCAGCTCGGGTAAGAACAGGAATGTTTCCTCCTGTTACGTGTTTTTCCTTTTTACCGAGTCCCAGACTACACGACCAGCACCGTTTATACTGCTGCGTCACGCCTGCAACCATCAGCAACCGTGCATCTAAAGTCGCATAACATCCATGTCACTTAGAGAGGATCAACAGGTAACACATTACTACCCCGTCTGCATCTTCTAAGACAGAAGAGGTTTAGGAAACACAAACACGGGTCCATAGCGTTCCACCCACCTTGAAGGGCGAAGTCCATGATGCTGGGGTCCAGGGCGTCCACCTCCGTCTCCCCCTGGAGGCTGTAGAAGTCCCCGTGAGTCTGCTTGCTGGGGTGCTGCGCCAGTGGGCTCTGGGCCATGTCCGGCACCGCGTGGAGAGGAGGCGTCTGGGCTGGGGCCGGGGACATGGGGGACATGGGGGACATGGGGGCCAGTCGGGCCTGGAGCTGGGCATGGAGCTGGGCGTGGTGCTGGTGGTGGTGGTGCTGCTGCTGCTGGTGATGGTGGTGGTGCATGGGCAGGCACTGTAGGGACAGGGTGACGATGGGCTGCGGCTGCATCTGGGCCGACGCGGGGCAGTTGGGCAGCCGCGTGATCGCCGGCTCTACCGTCTTGCGTCTGCAGTTCTCTGGGCGGTCGGTGATCAGTTTGTCCAACTCATCTGGTGTAGGACAAAAAGATGGACTTGATAGGTATGTGACAACAATAGGATTGTAAACAATAGGACAATAGGATTGTACATCTTTTAGTGACTGAATCAAACCCAGGCCTTTTCTTTAGATTCAGATTTATAGTACTTATTCATCCCCAAGCAAACATGTTTTTTCACAAATTTCCCATCTAACATTATTAAAGGGCTATCATATCGTATCTTATCTCATGTTTAAAAGGTCTTAAGGTTGAGTTTGGAGTCGCACCAGGGTTAGCCATGCTGCGGCGGATGGCGGGAAGGTCCTTGCGCTTCCACTTCTGCATCTCTTCCTCCATCTTGTCGATCTTGGCCGGGTTCAGCGCCCACAGGCAGCCCTTCCGGGAGGAGCCGCTCATCTTGTTCTCCACCTTCTCGAAGCACTTGTTCAGGGACAGGTTGTGTCTGACGGAGTTCTTCCATCCGTCCGGTGCGGTCTACACACGTGTCAAGACGATCACCAGTGGGTTAGCTTATCATACAAAGACCACATCGAAGAAGCTGTACGTTTGATACATGTGTTGGCAGAGTGCAATACCTTGAAATAAGGAAAATGTTCCTTCATAAAGCTATAGATCTCGCTGACTGGGAGACTGCCGGTTTTACTGTTCTTCAAAGCCATGGCAATCAAACAGCTGGAAGGAAGACAAAAAAAATCACCATGTTAGGTTGACAACATGCTCACTATTTGAATATTGGTGCAAGAGAATGGATGTAATAAACAGGCACAATATAGCCTGAATAATGTGACCTTTTGGGCCAAAGAAGTCTCACAAATCAGACTTTTTTTATGAACAAAATAAACAAAATAGATAAATAAACTTCTGGGTTTTGAGATGAGGTCCAATGGAACCCAGTGCTCACCTGTAGGAGTAGATTGGTTTGGGGAAAGATTTGGGTGTCAGCTCCTGGTTTTGTGGGGCCAGGCGTGGTTGCGTGAACAGACTTTGGTTGGTGAAGGAGACGTTGCTGTAGAGCCCGGCAGGAGAGCACTAGTAGAGACAGAACAAGTCAGAACATTCCCTCTAACGTGTTACGCCCATTACTGCTCATCACCGGAGAACATTTCAGAGAGGAGAAGGAGA